>JBBPCX010070125.1:0-10852 GCA_037974365.1 Hydrocynus forskahlii | reverse complement strand
TATATATATATATATATATACACACACTATGAAAGTTGCGTAATATATATTGTATGACATTGAATTGAATCTGACATCAAATCTATTTTTAACTTCTATTTCTTTGTGCTCATATTTCTTTCATTTCATAATTTGAGACTAGCAAAGAGAATGAACTGGAACAAAAGACCAAAGGTTTTATTACAGCATTAAATATTACCGCACATTACAACAGTTCCTTGAACAGTTATAGAGTGATCTATATTTTGGGCTGTGTTTTGTTGCTACATTTAGTTCTTGCCTCTTGTTCCCTCAGAACACTGTAAAAGAGATCAAAGAGCATCTATTATTCACACAAGAAACCATATTATTAAAATAACACCAGTAGACTTTTACTATTCGTTGTTATGCTGGAGCTCTTTGCTGCATAATGAACCCAACATGTTCTGATATTTCTTTTGTGTTCTTAGGGAGATATACAACCAACAGTCTCCTCTCATAGTTAGTCACTTTGTGACTGGCAATGGCAAACGAATGGTGGCGTATCGCAGGTTCGACGGTTCACTGGTAGAAGTCAAGCCAGAGGCTGAAGTGTGAGTACACAGGCATTTAAAGTCATAATGGACACCAAATGTTCAATATCACTCCTTATGTCACTCACTGTGTCACTTATGTAGCTACTTTTTAAATTTTTATTTTATATACGTTGATCCCGGAGTCCTCTGCATTTAACCACCACCTGAGTGAAACAGTGGCTCTAGGAGAGCAGTGTGTAGGGATTGGAGTAACTCAGTGGTGCCACTGACATTCCTGAGATTCAAATCCACAGCCTTTCGATTGCAGGGGCAGACCCCTAACCACCAGGCCACCAGTTACTTGCATTTATTTTAGTTTGTTTTATTTTATTTTATTTTTTAAGTATGTCACTACTTATGCAATAGTCTTATCATATGTAATATCGCTACTTCTTTCACTATTATGTGTAATAACAGGCTTGGCACTGAGTTGATGCAAAAGTACTATTTGTGTTAACTTGTAAACTACTGAGTATTTTCTGGAGTTTTATTTTCACTTTATTTTGACTTATACTATATTTTATATTGTTCCTGTCTTTATGTCTCTGAATGATCTCCGGGATCAGTAACGTTTTCTGACTCTGATTCTGATTCAAATTTGCGCATAAAACAGTCTAAACTAAGCCACCTTTCCGTGTATGGTGCAGATACTGTTCTTCATGTTTCATCAAGTTTCATGTCTTGAACACTTTCTGACAGAGAAGAGGATCCTGTCGTAAAGGCCATCCGAGCTGGAGATGTTGGAACTGTACGACAAATCATCAGGAAGCCAGACTGCAATGTTCTTGCCCCAAACCAATATGGGTGGCTCCCACTCCATGAAGCTGCATACTACGGTCAAGATCAGTGTGTTAAAGCCCTTCTGAGAGGTAAGGGGAGCACAATTATCTCTGCCTATTTGTTTCTACAAGGCTTGGTACTTCATTTAGTTTCGTTTTGTCTGTGCCATGAAAGTACAACCTGGGATGATTAACAAGCGCACTTTGAAGGATCAGACTGCTCTTCTCCTGGCCGTGTCCAGGGAAAACGAAGACTGCGTGGCAAGCCTTCTCGACAAAGGTGCTGACCCAGATCTTACAAATAAGGACAAAGAGACACCCCTTTTTAAAGGTACTAATAATACAACATCATCATCTAGTGATACGTTCACATCACTGCTGTAGATGTCTGTAGTACACTGCATGTCAGCTAATACTAGGAATACTTTGTAATGATTTGTATTAATAAATCATTATCAGACCCTTAACACTTGATTCATAAACCATTATTATGACTGTTAATGTTGAACAGTAACAGAATAAACCAGTTGTCCCTCAGAATTTGTATTTATTCGTATTTACAATGGTAACGATTATCTGACCATTATTGTTTAATTAATAGACCATTATTATGATAGTTTGACCAGTAATAGAATAAATCCTTAGTCCATCAGAATTTGTATTTATTCATATTCATAATTGTAACCATTATCTGACCATTATAGTTTGATTAATAGACAATTATTATGACAGGTAATACTAAATCGATAAATCATTAGTCCATCAGAATTTATGTTTAGTTATATTTACAACTGTTTTCCTGTCATTTACAACTTATTCTTTCACGCATAAATAATCAGTACAAACAAATCATCACAGTGGGTTATTGAGCTGGATCAATTTGTAATAGTGAGATAAGCTTCATGTTTTATTCAACGTAATGATTTGCATACATGTACAACTGTTGTACAACTATTGATTTGTAAATGTACAAGAAAATACCATTACTATGAATAAACACATCTGTCTGCTGCCATTTACAAATGTCATTTTATATGTTTGTCATGCATATATATTTTTTTTCAATTCTGACAAACTAATGATTTATTCACAGCTATTATCTGTCAGTTAAAGGTTTATTGTTAAAATATTATAATGTGTTACTGGAGAATAATGTGGACCTAGATAACTATGTGAACAGATGTACAGTTGATGTTCTTAGGCTCCTGTTCAACCTGACTTTCTGAGCATTAAGGAGCTTTCTGCCAGCAAACACACGTGTAAATTAGATTAAATGCAAACAGACAATAAAGCTTTGAATATTATCGCAATTTGATTTGTTTGCAAAAAGTGCTTGGAAGTTTTATGAGCTGGTAAGGAGAACAAATGGTTCCTTGATGCCTCCAGGCACTGCGTTAATTTGTGAAATTCCATTATCAGCTCACTTGATAATCAAATAAATCAAATAGAGTATCAGTTGAGCTGAACCAGGTATTTGAGGCATTTGATGAGAACTACAGTGTAGTACTGTGTTTACATGAGGAGAGGTCTGGGAATGATTCAGAGAACACATAGACATACATAAAGTCACTATTTACTGTATTATATTATCTGTATACATTCTAATATCAGCTTTTAAAACAAATACTGCTCAGCTAAACAGGTTTTAAATATAATCTTCTCGTGTGTCTTTTGCAAGGTACTGTATGCAACCCCATTTTTTTGTAATGCATTTTCAGTCATTTTGTTCAGGCATTTTCAGTCATTTGTCTTTCCCAGGCATAAAGCTTTTAAGACTTGCCATTGTGTCTCACGAGGAAAGAGAAACAACATCATAACAATAAAAGCACTTTATAATTCAAGGTCAAGATCAGAGATGTTCCAAAGATCAGAACACACAAACTTGTTTGCTATTATATAGAGTTAGTGCTTCATCTCTTTCTTGACCTGTCTGTTCATTGGTTGTCTTTTTTTTTGGTTTATAGTAAGTTGAAGCACCTTTTTCTTCTTTCTCTTCTTTTTACATCTCCCCAGCGTGTGAGAAGGAGAACCCCACGATTGTTGCTATGCTGCTGAATCACAGAGCCAGCGTAAATAACAACTGCATCCAAGGCTGGACTGCCCTACATGAGGCTGTGTGCAGGAACAATGTGGAAATCTGTGAGATGTTGGTGAAGGCAGGTGCCAAAATCAGCGCGCCCAATGTGTACGGCATCACACCCATCTTTGTGGCGGCCCAAAGTGGAAAAGTAGATGCACTTCGGTTCCTCTTGAAAAACGGTATTTGGAAGCGACATGTATTGTTACCTTATTATGTGCAATAGTCACGTGTAATGTCATGTGCAGTTTTCTTAATTAGTGCTAAAACACTATCATTATGTGCAATATCCTATTACTATGTGCAATAGACTTACCATTATGCAAGATCGTGTGCATCATTTAATCTTGTGCAATATCTTATTATGTACCTGTCAAGTCAAGGGACCACAGGAATGAAGCGCATGTGCAGGTTTCCATACTTTATTTTCAAAACCAAAACAAAAAGGCATGAGGGCCTACAACCAAACACAAGATCCACAACTTAAACATGCACCAGAAAGACGGTGGACCGACACTCGTTCACAAAACAAAGGGACTTTTATACAAAACCTCCAAAACCCAGAACAAACCAAAACCCATAACCTGTTAACTTAAATCACTGGCCGGCTGTGTCCACTTGCCCAACCGGAGTTCACGTCAACTTAAAAGTCCTACAGATAAAATTTAAACAACAGTGGCCTCTAGCGGCCGCCGACCAGGAGCGTTACAGTACCATCTGAAATATCACTACTAATGTCAATATAACTGATCAACTACTGATCTCTATTGCATGCAATAACCACCATTGGTGTTACTAGTAATTCACTTAACTGTAAGTATATATTATTTAAACCCCAGTTTTTGTGTATTTAGCAAAATGTATTTCATGTTGATATTTTCTGAGAGTTTTATTGGATTTGTTAGATTTTATATTTGATATTGTTTTTGTCAGCATGGGTTTCCTCCGGGGTCTCCGGGTTTCTCCCATAGTCCAAAGACATGTGTCAGGTGAATTGGAGATTCTAAATTGACCGTAGGTGTGAGTGTGTGAGTGAATGGTGTGTGTAGTGTTGCCTTGCGGTGAGCTGGTGCCTGCCCAATGTGAGTCCCTGCCTCGCGCCCGTAGACCCCAGGATAGGCTCCAGGTACCCACGACCCTAGTAAGGATTAAGCGGTTACTGGTTAATGGATACTGTTCTTGTCTCTGCAGTTTCCTTTGGGATCAATGAAGTTTTTTTGATTCTGATCAAAATGTTACCAATGATTTTGCCAACTAATCTGCATTACGCTGGTGTAGCAGGGAGTTCCCACACATAGCAAGTGCCACACTATTGAATGCCTGTGCTTCTTTATAATATCAGGAGCAGATATCAACAGCCAGGCAGGAGATGGAGCAACAGCGCTGTATGAGGCCTGTAAGAATGGACATGTGAACGTTGTGGAGTTCCTCCTCTCTCAAAATGCAGATGCCAACAAGCCTGGCAAAACTGGACTGCTACCAATACACATTGCTGCTCAGCATGGAAATGACAGGTAAACTCAAGTCATTCACTCTGGAATTATGAATGGTAGTAGACTGGCTGTCTTTGTTTTTGGTTACATGATGTATAATAGAAATGAGTAATCAGTGGTTTACATAAATTATGAATTATGTATTAATTATGTATTTTTTATGCAATCATCTTATGTACAAATGCCAAAAACACTTGAACATCCAATGTTTCCTGTTCAGACTCAGACATTGTGATGTTTATGTGTCACACTTTTTTTAAAGAATAAAGGGCCCATATCATTAAAAAACATTTACCAATCACTCTCCCATCCCTGCTGTCTTCACATGTATTCACTGCAAAAAACAGCCTTTTCTGAATTTACCACTTTTGTGATGTCACATTTTTTCACATTTACTAATAATCACACACACACGCACACGCACACACACACACACACACACACACATATATATATATATATATATATGAAAAACTGGATTTCATGGTGTAAAATATTATGACTGTTACTCAGATACCTACATAAAGGTTATTAGTAGTTATAACGTTAAGACTTTGGCAGGAAAATTTTGAACATGACATATTGTGTATTTTATATTGTCCTGTGATTTGTGTTCATATTTTTGTTCAAATTAGGCATCATATACCAAAATCACAAAAAAAATGATCATGGTTTAGCGCATCTCACTGATCTTGCATCGGTTTTCAGCACTGAACTCCTCAATTACGGGTGTACCCACAAAAGTGACAAGGCGCTTAAGTAAGTCTCAGTGACTGGATCATAGTTATGTCACTGCAAGAAGGTGCTCAATTAACATGTAACGTGTGATTTAACCCAAGCTTACATAGTGTCTATGACAGAGGTGCACAGTCCTGGTCTTGCTGGTCTATTACCCTGGAGAACCTTTATACAGATGATCTATAGATGCTCCTGAAGGCCTTGATGTGCTGGATTAAGTGTGTTCGAGGTGGAGATAAATTCTGCAGGGCAGTAGATTTCCAGGAGCAGAGTTGGGCACTCCTGGTCTATGCTATATTGTAACATCAGTAGTAGTTTCAAAATGTAAAATTAATTTTCCCAACTCTGTCCTTTAACCATGTGTGTTCTTTTGTTCTTTCACTGGTGCTGTGAATCCATAATCCAACGCCTTTTGGAAACAGACCATGTAGGGCCTTCCTTAACCATTTAAATAAAACATAATCATCTTGACCTTTTTCTTTGGTGGCATGAGACCTCCCTCTCTTTTAAACAATTGTTTTAATTCAATCACTGTTTCAGTGTCTTTGCAGAGTAATCCCTTCTACTAAACCATCATCTCAAACTGGATCATATCATCTCATATTATGTAAAATAAAATTGTTCTCATGGACACTGTGGTGAGTAGATTTGTCTGAAAACTGTTCGACTGTATTTCAGAATCGTGTCGTTGCTGATTCCAGCCACCAGTAAGGCCCGAGTGAGGCGCACTGGTATCAGCCCGCTGCACCTGGCTGCCGAACGCAACAGGGATGATGTCTTGGAGCTTCTGATTGAATCTGGCTTCGACGTGAATGCCATGCTGTCTGAGGACCGCAGTAAGATGTATGAAGACCGCCGCAGCACCGCTCTATACTTCTCCGTCATCAATAACAACATTGACGCGACCGCCATGCTTCTGGAAGCTGGGGCCAACCCAAACCTGGACACCTTCAGTTCTCTGCTTGTGGCCCTGAGGCAGGGCTGCATGAGCACAGTGACTTTACTGGTAGAGCACGGAGCAAACGTGAACACGTACATCCCCACACACCCCACCACCTTCCCAGCTTCTGTCATGTTCTGCATGAAGTACCTCACCATGCTCAAGTACCTCATGGACAACGGCTGTGATGCTCTGGCGTGTTTTGACTGCATATATGGCAGCAACCCTCATCCACCTTTAAAAACATCACGCAGTGTCAGAGACGACAGGGAAGACAGGCCACAAAACACCTGCGTTCAAGTAAGTGTGTGTGTGTGTGTGTGTGTGTGTGTGTGTGTGTGTGTGTGTACATATAGACATATGCACATATACGTATGTATGGAAATCGGTCCTTCTTAGCACATTCATTAAATGGCTGTGGTTTAATAAATTCTGAAATGCTGTTCATATTCTATTTTGGATCGTGATATAGTGATGATTAATTTGCATTAGGTTGTTTTAAAAATGGTAACTTTAAATATGTGATTGGGTGTAGAGCGAGTACAACTGGCTTTGACAGGAAATAATACCTAGTTTTTTGGAAAATATAAAGAAGGCCATTTTGAGAAGACACAAACCCCCAACAGCTTATAATATTTATTAATAATTAAGCTAAAATTATTATTATAATTATTATGATAATTGTTGTTGTCAATAATAATAATAATAATAATAATAATAATAGATATAAATAATTAGAATAATCCACCATGGTTATATCTGATCTCAGAATGGTTTCTTTCCATTGATGTTTGAGGTAGATGATAAATTCATTATGGCCTGCAGTTAGTATTTCTACAAAATGCATGGCATGTGTGGGAAGGTGTATCTAATGTAAACAGGAAACTCAATGTAGAATCATGTTTCAGATTTTTCTTTCATGGTGTCTCCACAAGCATTATTTGAAATTAGATTCTGACGTCCCCCTGTCTAGTTCTGTGAGGTGATCTCCACTGAGACGTACAGTCGCTGGGCAGGGCCCATCATAGACATCCTGCTGGACTATGTGGGTCATGTCAAACTTTGTGCAAGACTCTTAGAACACTTGGACAGCTACCCTGACTGGGAAAGCATCAAGGAGAAAGCAGGTATGTGTGACAGGCCTGGAGACTAAGTCATTTATTGCTTTTAAGTGCATCATTGCATCATTTTAGATGAAAAAAGTGTGATTTGAATATGCATGAGCACCTGATGTGCTGCTGATGCTGTGTGATGCAGTGCTACTAGACAAATGTGGGCATTTATCTTTCTCCGCTATTTGTTCTCATTTAGTGCCTCCACGGCCACTTATGCAGCTCTGTAGGCTGAAGATCCGCCAGCTGGTTGGCATCAACCGACTGAAGAAAATCAAGAAGCTGCCCGTCCCTGGCCGACTGATCAAATTCCTAAATCACGAGGAACGCACGCATGATTTATGAGATAGCTTTGGTTGTGAACAGTCCAAACAGATGGAGGGAAATGAAAAAGGCAGAAGAAAGCGCAGTACGACAACCAGCATAGAAATGACAGTGCTTAGCTCACTCGGCCATACTGTGCAGTAGATGTATTTTGTGTGTATATATTTTCAAAACATTTTTTTTATGTTTTTTAATGTTAATTTAAATTAACTGCAATTTGGGATAGTTGGGCCGACAGCAAAGTTGCATTGGAATGATTTGACAATGTTGCACTAAATTATACATGATGCTGTTCGATTTCTTGTTTTCTAGAGTTTAATTTTTTAAAAGTGGTTATTTAAATCAGTGCAATGGCTAAAGGAAATGTTATGCTTAATAACATTGTGTAAAATACAAGTAATTATTATATTGGGGAAGTTGAAATTTTCCACTAAAACTTTCCAAACTTCCAAAAGCTATGCATTTTGTTAAGTATTTTTCAAGCAAATTTCCATTAAAATGTATTTCTTATCTGATCCTGTGATGCACATTTATCAGTGTAGGTCTGGCTTGTCAGGTCAAAGACTTCACAAGAAGGTGTGCTGTGGTATCTGACACTCAGGCGTTAGCAACTGCATGATGTCATTAGAGAATACAGCTGCCGTGACGGGGTGTGCCTGGTCCACTACAATGATTTGGTAGGTGGTATACACCATATGGATAAAATTATTGGGACACACCTCTTAATTATTCAATTCAGGTAATCCCTTACTTCCAGTCAAGGGCAATCTTTATGAGTTAGCATACCAAGACAATTTAGACAATGCCATACCAGTTTGGGGAAGGTCTTTTTCTATTCCAGCATGACAGTGCCCCAGTGTACAAAGCAAGGTCCATAAAGACATGGATGGGTGAGTTTGGTGTTGATGAACATGACCAACTTTGGGATGAACTGGAACGGAGATACGAGCCATGTTCACGTGCCCATTATAGGTGCTTTTGGCAGGTGACAGCATGAAGAGAGAGTGAATTATTGTCAGAAAACTTCATTTATGCCAGAGGAAACTACTTTAGCTGGTAAACAAACAGCCCTAAATAACAGAAAGGCGGAAATAACTCTATCAGCCTTCATGGTTAGAGATGGCACAGCTTAATAACACTAAATCTACTAAATTTCTGTTGTAAATAAAATAAGAAAGCTATTTAAAAAAACACTAAAATATGAGGACGTGATACAGAGCAGTCTCAGATGTGCTGCTGCAAATCCAGGTTAGGATTTCCACACTCAGTTTCTCAAACACTAATAAACATCACTGTTCATAATAACATTCACTCAAGGATATCTCTCTTTAAAATGCTTAGATTGTAAAAACCAACAGCGAACATCATTAAAAGAGTTTTAAAGCTCAGAATTAGGCTGGATCTGTCCAAGTCACTCTTTCATCCAATGACCAAATAAATTCCATTTTATTCTTACTGTGTAAATTTGATGATTTTCCTGAATTTATCTGAATAAGTGCAAGAAAACATTTATAAATATGAGCTTGCATAAATACAACCTAATGTGAGCTATGCATAAGATTTATAAGTATTAATTTGAATGTATTATCTGTATTTTGTCCTCATTTCACATAAAAATTATGTTTAATCAGGACTTCCTGTTCTCCTTAAGGTGTAAGATTTTATGAGCTGAAAAGGTATCAGGCAATGCAAGGACAAATAAGAATTCTTAATGTAATTAAGAAAAGATAAGCTTATTCTTCATGATATTCTTTAATAACTTCATTTATTAATGAAGTGCACATTCAGTCGCACTGCAAGCCATCACAGGTCTGGATCATCTGCTGTTAGAGTTAAACTTTGGCTTAAAGAGTCAAATATTGGGGGGAAATAAGATTACAAAGGATGCTTGCACCATTTCTTCCATCTCTTGCCTGATCTGTGGTGTTATTTTCTACTCTGAGCACTAGATGGTGCAACATCATCAAAGCTGTGATTTCCCACCTTGGTCATATTTTAGCTGGAAACAAAGCAACTCTTAAAGGGGACCTATTATGCAAAACTCACCTTTTTAAAAAAAAAAACGAGTTATAATAGGTCTATGGGCTATACAAAACATGTTCATGAAGTTCTTTACACAAAATCACTCTCACATAAAGAGATCTCACCAGCTTAATTCTTGACAGTTTCAGTCCCTTTCAAAACGAGATGTTTCAAGGCTGTGACCCTTTTATGCAAATAAGATGTTGCTGGCCACGCCCCACCTATCCCATGCTTAAACTACACGTTTAACTTCTGGATTTTACATTAGAATCCATGTCCTTAACACCAGAGGCAGAAAGAGTGAGACATACAGTAGGTGGACAAAAGTATTGGAACACCTAACACGTTGCAGAAAGAGTGAGAGATACAGTAGGTGGACAAAAGTATTGGGACACCTAACACATGTGTGCCTGTAGACATTGCGCTCGGCTTATCCGTGCTCGTACCACTAGCAGACATAATGGCGGATCTTTAACTAATCTGGTGTTGGGGCGCAGCAGAGGGCGCCTTACCGTATACGTCCACTGGAACAAAACACACATTTTACGCCGTGATTGGTGTATTTTCATTTCTTTGCCTTAACCAACAGCGGAGGTTGTTTTATTGTGGGTGCTAGTGGGTGGGGTCTCGATAGATGAGGGGCGGTTATATGCAAATTGACCCCCTACTGACGTCACATGGGGCTCTCCATCCAAATGGCTCCTTTTGAAAGGGCCTGAAACTGTGAAGAATAGAACTGGTGATATCTCTTTATGTGAGAGTGATTTTGTGCAAAGAATTTCATGAACATGTTTTGTATAGCCCATAGACCTA
>JBBPCX010070124.1:0-10853 GCA_037974365.1 Hydrocynus forskahlii | reverse complement strand
TGCATAAAGAGGATGATGTGGACAAAATACTCATTTGCCTAATAATTCTGCACTCCCTGTATATATATATATATATAAACCTTTCTTTTGAGTGCACACTTTTGTGTATGTGTGTGTGCATCTGTGTGCGTGTTACCTGGGTGAGCTGGGTCTCAGAGTTGACGTGGATCTCACACACTTCACACTGGAAGCTCTTGTTGGACACACTCATGCTGCCCTTGTTTGCTAATCTCTTGCTTTTGCAGGCAGCACGGGAGGACAAAACCTTCCCGCGACGGCGTGGCAACACACTCTGTCCCTCCAGCATCAGTTTGTGCTTGGTCCCTGTGAGAGGCCAGACAGGAGTCATGAAATGCAAAATTTTACTGCAGCTCAATCTGAAACCACTATTTAGGTAAAGATACAAATGTAACCAGAATAACTATTTTCTATTTAATAAAAGCATATATACCTCTGTAATTACGCTTCTATTTATTTCACTACACATTCTCTGTCCTGTTGCTGCTATATTTGCACAATCATAAGTATTGCTGTCTACTTCTTTTCTGCATTTTTGCACATGTAACTTCTGTTCTGCATTTTTGCACACCTAACTCTCTACTACTAAAATACAGTACCCGTCAAAATACTGTATTCATCCAGACTGTAGCTATTGGTGATTGCACTAAATGCTGTCTTGTCGAGTTGTTTTGTTGCTCTTGTGTTTTTTTGCACTCTCTTTTGTCCTGTCTGTTCCGGTGTTCTCCGAGGTCCTGGAGGCACATTGTTTCGTTTCACTGTGTACTGGGTGTATATGGTTGAAATGAAAATAAAACCTGTTTAACTTGATTATTTATTTTGAGCTTATTTTAGAGTTGCATTGTACACTTCTGTATGTGAGCTGTTATTACAGATGTTTAGAGTTTGATTGTACACCTCTGAATGTTTAAATGAGTAGTGTGAATATGTGGATGTAAACGGCTGTTACAGATATTTAGAACTGGGTTTAACAGCTCTGAATATGAGTTGCTGTTACAGATGTATAGAGCTGTGGTAGTTCTGTGCCAATGGTTGTCTTTAGTTCATATTTGGAACTGTAAAATCCAACTCTAATCACTGGCAACAACAGCTTACATCCAGAGCTTCCATACAGATGTTTACAGTTGGAGTTGACTCTGAGCTGTAGTTACTGATGTTTGGAGCTGGACTGTACAGTTCTGAATATAAAGACAATCATTAGCACAGAACTTACACAACTTCATAACATCTACACCACTAACTGCAAAAGCCCAAAACATTAGTTAGGACACCAGTCACCTCGCTCATGCTCTGTTCTCTCTGCTCCATCTAAAAATGTTACTGGAGCATCACGCATCTCACTAATGTGTACATAGTCTATGTAGGTCTCTAGTGTCCTTTCTGTTGGTCTATGACGGTATGTCTCTCTTACATTAAAGCAGAGTGAAGCAGAGGCATTTTGTTGTGTTTAAATGCATCTGACAATAAAGTTGAACTTGAACTTATACGTGAACATTTTGCTCTTCATCTTGCTGAACACTGACATGAAAGTGACCATTCTGTCATACGTGAACAGTACAAAATTCTTCCTCTGCATTTAACCCATTCACCAAGTGAAGCAGCAGGCAGCCAGGAGCAGTGTGTGGAGACAGTACCTTACTCAGGGTACCTCAGAGCTTTAGCAGTCTTGGGAATTGAACCCACGACTTCCTGATTGCGGGGCGAACACCTGAACCACTAGGCTACCAGCTGCCCCATGCTGACCAAATGACTGACTAAAGACCCAAACAAGTCTCCGACTCTTTCAGCAGACAACCAAGCATAATTTCTGCGCATTGGCATGCACTGGTGTTTGTTGTTTGTCAGCACACTCTGTTTAAAATCAGTGAGAAGTGATGCCTTGAACTGTATGAGATGTGTGCTTGTGAACACAGCCTTCCATCCACGTACCGCTGTTATGGGCCTCGAGCTGAGTGACTGAGTTGACGGTCACTTTGCAGACGGGACAGTAGAGGTGCTGTCTGTTCCTCCTGGGCACTTTCTCTACAGGGGCCTCACCTGAAGGGCCATCCCGCTGGCAAACTGTCTCACTTGGGCCAGAAGGGGTCTCCTGTGGGGCGTCTGCATGCTGAGAGGGGGGAGACGAAACCGGCACGTCCGCTGATGACACCTCAGACACCGGAGTCAGAATAACTGAACTGGACTGAGCATCGTCCAGCTTCACCACAGACTCTGATTCACAGAGTAGAGCTAGAGAGAGAGAGAGAGAGAGAGAGAGAGAGAGAAATAAGATAAGGAAAATGAGCAAGAGAGAAAGTGAGAGGGGGAGGGGTGAATGCGGTGGATATAGAAAGGGATGGATGGAAAAAGAGACAGTGAGAAGGAGACAGAGAGTGAAAAAGAAAAACATGGAGAGGGAGAGTGGGGAAAAATAGTGAGGAGACCTCTAAGGGTTCAAATGAAAGACTCAGACGAGAAAATGCTGTCAGCACATTTATGCTCCCGGATACTGATGCAAATCTGCAGTAAATCCTCTTTAAAGTTTCTCTTGGCTTTGTCAATCGTCTCTTCACCACTGACCTTCTCTCTCTCTCTCTTTTTACTCTCTTCCTTGAGCTCAGAGGATGATGTGGAACAATCAAAGAAAACACCGGTGTGATAAGGGCCAGAAATGGTGAGGATCAATCCTTCCATTACAGAAAACCTGCACAGTCATAGTCTAAAATACACTCACACACAAATACACTCATACAAACACACACCTCAGGGACATGAGCACTGAGTGTTACCCAATGCAATTCACTCAATTTCATTAGTTTTCACACGTCATTCAGGTGTGAAAAAGCCTTTGTGCAGACCCACACTCACCAACCCCCACTCCAATACTGTCCCATTGGATTGAGTGCATTTCTCTTCTCACATCCTTCGGGTCCCCTATAAAACCTCTCCCACCAGGGAGTTGCTACAATCACAGAATCAGTGAGACGTCTAAAGATCGGTTCACATAAGAGGGGTCAGCACACCCATCAGAGGCAGCAGCAGAATGAAGGACACACTGGTTTTGTGCTCTGATTAAACTCACATAATACTGTATAAGTGGAGCACTTCACTACATGACAACGTTTAAGAAATGTTTAACGGAAGCCAAGACACATTAAGTGACTGAAAATTGCTTTATTAGCTTTTCACTGGACTAATGTGGCTAACAAGTAACTGAAGTCTCTTTCTACAGGTTACCATTGTGCAAACTACATGACTACATCATCTCACACTTGCCTCAATCAGGGTCATATTGTTAAGAAATCCCAACTGGGCTTTTTAGTAGGGTATGATGTGAATATAATTGTCGTCTGATGGGATAAGATGAGTCATTTTCACTTCTAACATTATTCCGGTTAGAAAAATACAGACCACTGAGTGTAAGTAATACCTTAAAGTTTTGTTTTTGTGTTTTTATAGCCTCTCTTGTCTTTTTGTGCATCCTGGACCCCTCATTTTTGTTTGTGTTTTGTTCCTTGTTCTTCGGCATTAAACCTTTTGGATACAGCGATTAAATCCTACTTGCCTCGGATTCTTTTTCTTCTTCTCAGCCACTCTCGCTCCCTCTCTCTGAGAGTATGAATTCATTTGTCCAGTGTACAGAAGGGGAAAATGCAAAGGGATCAGTAGTTGAAACATTCAGGGATTTGATTTGTCGACGGGGGTGGGGGTGTTTTGACGGAGATATAGTTTCAATTTGTTGTGTGTGTGTGTGTGTGTATGGTTGGGGGGGGTTTGGGGGTTGCTTGCCACAGTTACATGTCACCATATCTAGAAGAAAGCTCAGAATGACAGATGATTATGATATGATTTGAGGTTACTGCTTATTTTTAATTATTATTTTTTCAGATCTGGGGTATTCTTCTGTAGCCCCGGATGCCAAAGACTAGCGAAGAGGCAGCAGCAGAATGAAGGACACACTAAATGAATGTAGCACTTCATTACATGACAACTTTTAAGTAAAGTTTAGCGGAAGCCAAGACATGTTCAGTGACTGAAAATTGCTTTATTAGCTTTTCACTGGAGCTGCAAGACTAATACGGCTAATAAGTAACTGAAGTTTCTTTCTAAAGGTTACCATTGCACGACTACATCATCTCACACTTGCCTCAATCAGGGTCATATTGTTAAGAAATCCCAACTGGGCTTTTTAATAGGGTACGATGTGAATACAATTGTTGTATAATGGGATAAGGTGAGTCATTTTCACTTCGTACATTATTCCGGTTAGAAAAATACAGACCACTGAGGGTTTGTTTAGAGATAACCTGGTGCAGCACTTTCATGTCATACATTCACCTCCTCCTGCCTTCAGCTTTGATTAGTAAAAGACACTAAAAATTAATACAAATTACTAATTTCATCATTCCTCATGCATTTCATTCAAAATATTGTGAGAATACTGAATTGTTTTCAATGGTTGCCTTACTTTGCTGAATATATCATGAGTGTACTGAACCATGAGCCCTAAATTGCGAATTGAGTGTATTGTTACACTCCTACTGATGAGAGTGGTAAGTTGAAGCACTTCTGTTCAAATTATTATTAGATTATTCATAGATTATTTAACAACAAGCCATTATTAGGGGGTCAACTTTTCAGTAAAAAAAAAAAACTTCTGCCTGCTAGGTAAAGGGGCTAGGTGGAGACATTCCATGAAAGAGATAATTTTCTGTTAAAATAATAGTTATGAAATACAGATTCACAGTTTCCACCTTAACCCCACATGCTAATAAGACATTTTGAAATGAGCTTTAACAATATGGTTAACTATAGAACACTTTTTTCCTTTTTTTATTCACGTAATATACTTTTGTTTATTTACATAAATACCACTATGTGATGAAGCGTCAGAAACCACACAAGCAAGTCTAATTAAGATTACTGAACAACTCCACACAGTTTAAGACAAGTGTCTAATGAATTAGTCATGCAGGTTGCAAAGTGCTATCCTAGTGGATTCCATTGCTTAGCTACTTTAAGGAGCTCCTAAACACTGTATTGTAAACACAATCTGTTCATTTTGCTGAGAGAAGAACAGCTTGCTGGACAGACACAGGAGGCACACTTTCCTTTTTTTACTGCCTGGATTCATTTATGTACTGTTCTCCCTGTTCCTCCGCTAGTTTTTGGCTCTTTGTGATGTTCTGTCTTCTCCCTGTTTTCTGGTCTATATTGTTGTTTACACTCTCCATGTGCTTTTGTTTATGTGTCTGTACCATGTGACTATGTTTTGGTCCTAGCCCCACCCCCTTGTTATCCTGTTTACTTTTGTCTAGTTCCTGACTCACCCCTGCCCAGGTTGTCTCATCTCTTAATTAGTATAAATACCCCTGTATTTCAGTCTGTGCAGGTGAATTCTTGGTAAAACCTCTAGTCATGCTGCTGTTTGTAAAACTTGCTTTTAGAGCACTGTTATGGTAATTTACAGTTGTGTTGGTGTTCTTGTGTTTTTGTTAAGCTGGTTTTAATTTCCCTTTTGTTTCTGCTGTGCTCTTGTTTTTGTTACCCCCTGGACCTTCTTGTGTTTTTGTAGTCTGTCATGGTTTTGTGTACCCCGGACCCCTCATTTTTGTTCGTGTTTTGTTACTTGTTCTTTGGCATTAAACCTTTTGGATACAGCGATTACATCCTGCTTGCCTCGACCCTCACATCATTATAATTTGCATGGTGCCGAGACAGGCAGAGCTCAGCCCGAGTGTGAGTGTGGGCTCATGCAGGGTTAGAAAGAGAAAGTTAGCTTTACGCAAAAACAAAATAAGAAAAAGAATAAAAAGAAAAAAATGTTTCTTACAGACCATGATACACACAAACACCACTCCTATACAGTGGTAGCAATAATAATGTCTCTCAGTCCATCAAAGACAATGTTTCTGAGCAGACAAAAGAAGTCTTTGACTTCTTTTTCTTCTTCTCAGTCTCTCTCGCTCCCTCTCTCTGAGAGTATGAATTCACTTGTCCAGTGTACAGAGGGGGTAAATGCAGAGGGATCAGTAGGATCTTGAAACATTCGGGGATTCGATTTGTCGATGGGGGTGGGGGTGTTTTGACAGAGATATAGTTTCAGTTTGTTGTGTGTGTGTGTGTGTGTGTGTGTGTGTGTGTGTGTGTGGAGGGGGTGTTTGGGGGTTGCTTGCCTCAGCCATGTGTCCCCACATCTAGACGAAAGCTCAGAATGACAGATGATTATGAAATGATTTGAGGTTACTGCCTATTTTTAGTTATTAATTTTAAAATCTGGGGTATTCTTCTGTAGCCCTGGATGCCAAAGTTTAGCAACGCCCCTTGGTAATGAATCCTACTTCCAAATTCAATCATATTCACTTTTCAATCTTATTATAGTCATACACATTCCCAGCTCATCATAAACCTCTAAACTGCAATTCCAACACAACACAGCAGTTTAGTGATAACCAGCACTGATGGGCTGATTAACATGCATTTACGCCCTCAACTACAGACACAAGGAGCTTTATGCAACCCCTGTTCATTTTCACTGCCGTTCTCTAGCTCTCCTCTTTTCTTCTCTTGCTTCCTTCCTTTCTTTTTCTATTTTCTATCCCATTTCACTTTCCTTTTTTTTCTTCTCTTTCCCTCAGTTTCTTTCTCCCTTAATCTCCTTCTTTCCCCTGTATGTCTCTCCTATTTTCTCACTTGCTCCACCTTTCCCTTTCGTTTTGCCCACTCTCTCTTTCTGTTTTTCTTTTCTCTTTCTCTCTCTCTGTCTCTGTTTTTGTGATTCTCAAGCTCTAATGGAAGTTGACGTGCTCAATTCGCACTGATTGGCCCCTGCAGCTGCAGCCTTAATAACAGAACAGTGCTAATTTCATCAAGCAATCAGTTGAATGTGTGTGTGTAAAGGTGTGTGTGTGTGTGTGGTTGTGTGTCATTCTGATAGCATAAAAGCAATCTTAATTTCACTCAGTGATTAGCTAAGGCTCTTGTGTATGTACATGTGAGAAGGTACCGCATGTCACTTCTGTGTGTGTATGTGTGTGTGTCAATATGTGGTATTAATTAGGAATTTTAGCTTATTATTGAGCAAAACCCTAGCACATGCTAACACACTAATTCAGAAGCTCTGTGTATGATACTGTGTGTGTGAGTGTGTGCGAGTGCATGTGTGTGCGTTTGATCCGAGGACGAACAAAGGAGCGCAATACCAAAGTTGAATTACCATAAAAACACTGAAATTATTGACAATATGAAAAGCTGCAAAGGCTAATCAGCTTGCCTTTACACCCTCCCCCGACCCCCCTCTCCCTCTTATCTAATCTCTTTCTTTCTCCTCTCCTCTCTGAACGTTTCCTCTCGGAGTCGCCTCGAATAGGAATGGGTTTGAATATTAACAGATTTGATGAGCTCACTCTGCTCTCTTCAGCTCCATTCACTTTCTCCGTCCTTTATTCTTTTCTTTAGCTCCACCACTCTCTGTCCATAAGACTGTGGAGGAAAATCAGTGCCTCCGATTATTATATTCTTTCTTTCACTTTCTTTTGCTTTCTAATTATACTGTGTGGAAAAATAAGAGGATAAACATCTGATGAATAGAGAAAGGGAGGACACAAAAATTGGAACTGAAACCACAGTAAGCTCCTGAATTTGTCCTCCAGGCCTCACTGCTGTTCAATCGCTCCACAAGCAAAACAGTCCTGTAAGTATTATACCAAGGGATAAAGAGGACAGTTCTGCGCCGTCCCCAGTGCTGCACTTGCAGTCCAGTGGTTTTCATTTGCATGTACTTGAGACATTAGACTGACGGTGTCCCAGTTCTCATTTTGAAGTTTAAAAGCTGTTGGTGTGCAAAACAAGTTCTAGGTGCTCTTTGTGCCTTAGGAGTTGAAAAATTCCTTCAGATACATGATATATAAAAATGTCATACACACACACACGCACACACACACAATCTTACACCTAATATGTAATATGACCTTAGTAAATATGTCCAAAAAGATTATGGTCCACATGACACACACACACACACACACACACGTCTCATCACTTACTGGATGCTTCCATTGCACAGGGCTCCAGAAGGGCAGGGCGAGGCTCAGGTGCACTCGTTCTCCCTCTGTCCCTCTCCCTTTCTTTCTCTCTCTCTCGGCCGTGCGAGTGCTCAAGCTGCCGTCTGTGCTGCTTGTTCTTCTGAGCCTCCAAAGCCTTCAGCTTACGAGCATGCTTATGACCTTTATAATGCGCCTCAGCCTGATTCTGGAAAAAGAGAAAGTGAGAGAGAGAGAGAGAGAGAGAGAGAAAAAAAGAAAAAGAGATACAGAGAGAGTGAGCAAGCAAAAGAAACAGAGACAGGTACTTAATTACCAATTAAGTCTTAGAACACGCTCATACATCAACTGCCAGTTAAATGAACTTTAGATCTTATTTGCTTGTTACAAAACATTAAAGGATCAAAAATAGTATTCTAATGAAAAAGGTCACATTTTACAGATTAATATTCAAAATATATTTTTTGCTCAAGCATGTGTTCACATACACACACACACACACACACACACACGCGCGCACATGCACAGACAGAGAGAGGGATGGCGAAAGAGACAGAGAGAAAGAGAAAGAAGAATGAGAGGCACAATCTCAGTCTGGACGGAGCTGATAAGAGGAGATACAGCCAGCGGGAGGGGGAGAGCTATAATTGCATGTGTAATGTGGAATAAAAGAGAAAGAAACCACTTCACAACTACACAGAGAGAGAGAGAGAGAGAGAGAGAGACAGGGTAGAGAGAGAGAGGGATATGGAGAGAGAAAAGGAGGAGGAGAGAGAGTGGGATAGTGAAAGAAAAGAGAAGGAGAGATAAAGAGAGACAGAAGCAGGAAGAGAGAACAAGAGAGAGGGTGAGGGAGAAAGAGGGCGAGAAAAAGAAGGAGAAAGAGAAAGAAAACAGTGGTATTCTGTTTTCTTGATGCTAATAATTTAAAGTTGTTTCCACATCAACCACTTAAACTGTGGCATAAAATCAAAGCAAAAACAGAAATTGTGCTTCATTTCTGTCGATTCAGTATTTCAAGCAGTCACCGCTATTTAATGAATGTATCGTGGCAGACGGTGGCCCTGAAGGCCCTGAAGGGCCTGAGAAACGCAGTGTTTAGCAGTGCAGAAACACTCTCAGCTGCTGGGATTAAGGTTTTAGTCCCAGCTGTGCCACGTGCAGCCTGAGTTTCTGCCTGCCTGAAATCTTGCTGAGTGAAGAAGATGCACCATAAAGGTCAATGGTATGTCTGTTTGTTGCGTGATGTCTCAGCGCCGAAAGAACAAACCCACTGCCACTAAAGTGGATTCTGGAAGTCTGTGGCTGCACTTTCGCATTCTGCATTATTGTTACATGCACAAAGTATTGGGACACACCTTTTTTCCCCAGGGTTAGGGCTAGACCTCCTACTTCCAGTGAAGGGCAATCTTTTAATGCTTCAGGAGACCAAGATATTTTGGACAACACCATGCTTCTAACTTTGTGGACACAGTTTGGGGAAGAACCTTTTCTATTCCAGCATGACTGTGCCCCAGTGCACAAAGCGAGCTCCATAAAGACATGGCTGGAGGAGTTCAGTGCAGAAGAACATAACTGGCCCGCACAGAGCCCTGACTTCAACCCCATCCAACACCTTTGGGATGAACTGGAACGGAGATTGTGAGCCAGACCTTCTCGTCCAACATTAGTGTCTGACCGCATAAATGCTCTACAGAATGAACGAGCATAAATTCCCACAGAAACTCCAACATCTTGTGGAAAACCTTCCCATAAGAGTAGAAGCTGATATAGCTGCAAAGGGGGACCAACTCCATATTAAAGTCTATGTATTTGAAGGCAATGTCTGTAAAGTCCCTGTTTGGATAATGGTAAAGCGTCCCAATACTTTTGTCCATAAAGTGTAGGTTACCTGTTGGCATTCATGGTATCTGTCACTGAAATATTTATGTATTAGTCTAGCTGTTTTTAGTTGGAGATGCACATTTTGCTTGCTGTACTGCATCAGCTTTTGTGAAAAAAAGTTTAAAATCAAAGCACTTATGGGCCTTCTTTTTTCTGGCCAGTTGGATGAATGTGAAGAACTTTAGTAACTGTGTGTAAACACAGAGGAGAGACAGGTGGCATCATAAAGGTTTGTTTTCACTGATACAAATTATTATAACATATCAAATTGATGTTAAGCAGCTAGACAACACTGACCAGTTAGCTTTCAGGATTCTACAATCATCCAGCCGACTGATGGCCAGGCTACAACACTGTTGCTGATAAGGAACAGAGAAAAGGAGCAACTTTCAAAAGCGCAGTGCACCTCCCGTTTTCAGGCCTTCAATTTTGCTTACTTTTGTGATTGTATAGAAAACTGGTGTACGATTCTGTCATTTAAAAAATGAGCATCATAATTCATAATCCTTACAAAACTAAATCAATCAAAAGACCATGTAATGACAAAGCAGCTATTTTACAGGCCTAGATGCTACAAGAGACATTAGGTGCAGGGAGGCTAAATGAACATAAACACCCAGCTATCCACATGTACACGGGAGTCACACAGACTCCTTCCCTCCCACCATATAAATGTAAAACAGAGATGAAATGGACTGAAATCATTCGCACTGCATGTTCCACAAGCTAATAAATCAACTCTGCGGAGAGCACAAGCAAACGGAGGAATTCCAGAAAAAAAGAGATAGACAGAGCGAGAGAGGGTGAGAGAGAGAGAGAGAGAGAGAGAGAGAGAAAGAGACAGAGAGAGAGAGATATACAGAGCGAGAGAGAGTGAGAGACAGAGAGAGAGAGAGAGAGAGAGAGAGAGTGAGAGACAGAGAGAGAGAG
>JBBPCX010070123.1:0-10853 GCA_037974365.1 Hydrocynus forskahlii | reverse complement strand
AGTTCTGTAAACTCTGCATCATTTCTCTTATTTTGATGTTTTGTCATTTCCTTTAAAATTATGCTTTAAAGAACAATATTTTTATTTTTGTTAATTAGGAGAAATATTGTCAGCAGTTCTTAAAAACTACGGCAAAGTTGTTCAGTTCAATACTTGCACCTATACAAGATAAAACCTGAGAAACTAAACATTTTTGCAGTGCTCTCTTATTTGTTTCCAGAGCTGTAAATGTCTGTGTGTGTGTGTGTTTATCAGTGCATCCCAGCACTAAAATAAATATGCTTACTGTGACATTGAAAGTGTAACACATCCTGTCATTTCTTTCAAAATGAAAGGCATCACTCACCTAATTACGAATTGAAGCATTTTCTCTGAATGGTACAATATGATTTTGCTTCTGTAATCTCATGCTTCTGTTGCACTAGGGATCCAGTAATACTGTGTAAAATGGCTTCGAAGATGTTCTCATTTTATAATCTCTCTTCACAGTCCGTCCCGGGGTCCCCAAGTGAGCACAGCACATTCCAGGACATCATGGAGAAGACATCCCCTGAAGATGCTTCTGACGCCGCAGCTGTGAGCACAGCCTCATACTGACCCCGAAAACAGCCTTCCGCTTATTACCTTTTAGTTCTGGTAATGGATTACATGTTTATGTATGTTCTTGTAGGTTTTTTCTTTCTCCTAATGAATTTGGAACCTGTTTCCTTTTTCCTTTTTGGTTTCTCTTGAATTAACTTTTAATTCAGACAGAATAAATAGACATCCACAGAATCCGGTCACCCTCGCCGTACTGTTCTGACTCTGTCAATCCTAGAAATCGGTTAAACCGTGTAGTAAAGCTAATCTTACAACTGATATCTAAGAAGTGTTTTTTGTTGTTTAATGTTTAGGCTTATATTGCAGCTTGGGACATGTGCATCGTTTTGATCTTTTCTTCTCACAGATTGATTTAATATATAAGATATTCGTAATATACTTAAGCACCGAATACGAGCACTTTTCTGTTTACTTGCACAAGGTTTAATTCAAGTGATTGATTTGTACTGGGGAGTAATAGCTTTGTATCTATCTGTCTTTAAATGAGCTGCCTGATATTTGTAAATAAAAGGATCCAATATGCATTTTATTCAGATGACTAGTTTCCCTGATGTTGATTTTAAGGGTGGTTTTTTCCCGGATGTGGATTGCCTAGACCTGGATTGCTTGCAGTCCAGTACTAGGCCTCAATCCCTGTCTGAGGAACAGAGCCTAAATCTTTTGTACAGTACACTAGATGGTGCTATTGGCCTTGTTTCTCTGCCAAGCGCTGAGACTCTACGAGAAGGCAGTACCAGTCAGTCAAGATGTTAATGGAAATAGTCTGGGTTCATGTGGAAGAAACTGATGCTCGACATTAAAGGGCAGCGTCTATGCAACGCAGAAACAACGAGTTTACATCTGCAAATAAAGTCACAGCCAGTTAATAGTTTTATGTTGCACATAATTGGTTATATTTCAATCAATGTAAAAAGGCTCCAATTGGAGGGCATTATTGAGGGCCAGCTGGTGGTCTGGTGTTTAGGGAGTTGTCCCTGCAAACAGAAGGTTGCATGCGGGTTTGAATCCAACTGAGCTACCCTTGAGCAAGGTACCTCACTATAAAAGTAAAGTGGCCTTTGATAGTCACGGGTCAACACAACACAGTACAACACAACACATAGTGTGAACAGTGTGAAATTCTTTCTCTGTGAGTGAAGCAGGGGGCTGCCACCCACGCGGTTAGGGTACCTTCCTCAAGGTGATGACACTAGCAGTCCATTTGTGATTTGAGCCCACAACCTTCTGGTCACAGGGGGAAAAGCCCTAACCACTAGGCCACCCAGCTGTCCCAAGAAAGGGGCAACTTTGCCATCAAAGCTAGGCATCACTCTCTTCTTCAGTAAAGTACATGTAGTTTGATCTTATACTGATGTAACGTGTTTGCTCACCACTTGTGGTCATGCGCAAAAGCCCCAGAATTCTTACATAAGAACTGTAAAATGTGATTTCACTGTAATTAGGATCAGATGTGCGTATAAATTTTCCAGACTACATAATACGCTGAGTCTCTGTCTGCTTTTCTTCAGCTTTTATCATATTTGTCATGTTTGCATGTTGAGGTATTAAGCTAATGGGGGGAAAAAAAAAAAAAAAAAAAAGCAGTGTGTGCTTCATTCTCATTCGAGCAGCGAGAGAGTCCCTGTTGAGCTTTAACTGACATTTCGGGCCTTGTGATGCTCATCCAGAACCACGTTGAAATATTCACCCTTGTTTAAAAGCACCGTCTCCATAGGGCGGGCTGGTCAATGTGCAGCTTTGTGTGTTCGTGTCTGTGACCGCTGTAACGACTTTTACCTGCATGTTCCATTTCCTGCCTGGTGTCTGTCTTGCTTGTCTGAGCCACTTCTTCTTCTTAGATCCTCAGTCTGGCCCTCTCTGTTCCTCTCCTTAAAAGGACCCTAAAAAGGAACTAGACAAGATTGAGGCTGACTGCCATATTTGCTCTGCGTGGGCCAGACTACTTGCAGTTTTGTGAAGAAGTTGAGGTTAAATGGTTAACAGCGCTTTCCACTTTCTTTCTTCTTTCTTGTTGTTTTGATCAAAGGACTTCCTCACACTCTCCCCCAGAGAATACGTCTTCCTGCTTTCCCTTGTTATTCCCACTAAGAATCTGTTGACTGGAGCTCATCTCTGCTCATTTCTCTGCTCTCTTCTCCAAATGACTGTAATCTTTGGTACAAAATGGGCTTTATTTATCAAGAGTTTTATTGATCCAAATGTGCTTCTATGTCAGAATGCTGGTTTAGAACCGTGAGTTTGAAATTGTTGTATCGATCACATAGTGGAGTTAATAATGGAAAATACTTTTGTCAAAATACATGTAGTTAAAAGCTGTAAGCAATTGTACAACCACAGTTTCCCACACAGGTATTCGGTCTATCATAGGGGTCTATTATAGAGGTTAGACTGAACTAAGCTAGAACATTATATGAGACAGGCCCCTATAATATGCCCAGTAAGCAAGATTTTGGATTAGTTCAGTCTAATTAACTTTAGACTCGCATCAACATGGCAACTTGTATTGCATGCGTAATCTTCTCAGGACAGGTTAAGATTGGGACTTTTCTTCGACACAGTCAGGACCTTCTGATGGAGTTGGACTCAGGGCTGTTTAACCCTGGCTAATTGTGTGGCTAAGCCAGCTAACTTGAAACTTTTAACTGGACTATGTCACCACAATCATGTGAAATATTGTAGTTTAATGTGACTAATGTGGTGGTTTTAGTGAAGGCATTCATTTTTACTGTTTTAAATACTTTACTTTTAGCATATTCACATAGCATTGTTTCTTTTTCCTCACCTCCTTATGTTCCTGACTGGCAGTTTGTAAAGGTCACTCATTCAATCCTTTGTGTCAGATCTCACATGCTTTGTGTGACAGACACGTATTCTACCGAAGATTTTGAGTAGAGATTTTAAGTTGAAAAGCAAAAATAACCCATGACTGGATTTAATGCTTGTCTGGGCAAACTTGCCCTAGGTATGTCGTTTGTACTCAATTTTAGATGCTGAGTTTGGTTCACAGGTTTGTCTCACTGACACAATGGAAAAAAAAAACAATATAAAAGAAACACAGGCCTAATAAAATCAAAGTAAAATTAAACTGTAGAAATTAAGACTGTTTGCATACAGACAAGGCCCAGCGGACACCGTTCAGACCCAACCGCCTGAATGTGGAATAATCCAGAAATTGAATTTAGTTTATGATAACAGATCAGACATTCAGGGGTCAGCTGACACTTGGACTGGAAAAGCAGTCTGATTGAATCAGGGCTCTCTTTCATTTGCATGTACTCGTGGACCATGGCCTTGCTTTCCACATCGGAAAAAAGACACCAGTTGTCTTTATTCCGATACCCCTTTTTGTCTTTGCCTTCCTGACGTCCTTCCCGCTGACATTTAATCTCTTCTTTTACCTACGACCTTCTCCTCTCGTGCATTTTTATGCGTTCTTTTCCTTCCCGTTGGCCTCATTCAGTGCACATGGCCTTTCTTCAGGGCAGACGTACCTCCTGCCATACAACGGGACAACACGAAGGTCACATTTTCATTTATTTAACCTCCCCTTTCTCCGTATTCCCACTGTTGCGGATGTTCATAAATAATAATTTATTCTTCATTACACATTCGCACAGAGCAGGCTTGATGAATACGGCTTCGTGTGGGTTGCCTAGATGCAGCTCTAAGAAATGCTGAGACTGTTAAAGGGTCCACGTCCTACATGTTTACTGAATTAAAATCGTTCCTTTATGGAAAAGGGTCACTTATGACGTGAAGAGATTTTATGTTTCAGAAATGGTTGTAATTAGTTTTACTTTTCCAATATTATCCTTTACAATTGTGTCTTTATGACTGATGTGTAATTGACCTCTGTTTCATTTTGCCCTATATTATGCCTCATCACAAATAATAGTCCAGATTAAGACATTTCAGATTAATACATTAAGTGGGGAAATGGGTGGGGCCGAACTGCTATTGGTTGTTGGTGTGCATGACCTCACAAAGCTACTGAATACAAAACAGGCTGTTCTTGCAATGGTTTCTACATTAAACTTCTCATTTGTAAAAGTAAGGAAAATTTGGCCCTTTGCCATTAGCATGTTCGGGAGTGGCCTGTGTGGACAGCATGGGTGAGTTAAGCCTAATTTTGGAATAAACTGAAAAGCCAGCAGTCCAGGTTTAAGCCTCTAGAAAATTGGCCCTATATGGACATTAGAAAGTTTTATAACTGCACTATACTAACCTGTGCTATTTTAAGTTTATAACTGTACATCACAAGGGAGACGGTATAAACCGTCTCTGGCTCAGTTGCCTTCTCGTCTAAAATTAGCAGATATTTAAACGTAGGTGCTTTCACGCATGGTAAGTATTTTTGTCTAATGTAATTTGAATGTGAATGGGGGGGGAGAAAAAAAAAAACCCATGAAGTCTGGGCTCAAAGCCCTACCTGCCTCCTTGCCTCACTCTGTGATGAACTGACTTTAACCTTAAAGACTCTCAGTACTAAATCATTAATGACCGCTGAGCAAACCCACTGTTGAATTTATTCGACTCATTCTCTGATTTATCTCGGCTGGGGTTATCTTATAGCTTAGGAAAGCTGAAGCTATCAGAAAGTTTGTGTTACGGAGGGGCAAAGAAACCAAATGTAAGCACCGACCAGCCTTCAAAGCCACGGCCTCTGAGGTAGCTCAGTTTAGATAAATGGAATAGCTCTGGTGAGTGATTGAAACGTTGAGGCTATATTCGTCAAGGGAGTTTTCTCTCTTGGAAGCCAACTAAAAATATGCCGGGAGTATTTTTGTAACTCTAAGTAAACTATAAGTGCATTACATTGTCAAAACAAGTTTAAATACACATTGCTGGGTTTCCCATGAGAGAAATTGTTCTGTCCGATGGAGAAAGCCTGTTGTCAAGTCACGCAGAGATTGGCCAGGTCCTGTGCTTGGTCTACAGAATAAAAACTAAATCCACACCCTAAAGGAAAATGCATTGGAGAGGGTGCTTTGGACTATATTCTACAAGAAAATGAATGAAGAAATTAAGGAAAGGAGGAAGGAAAGAAAAAGAAAGAAAGAAAAAAAGAAGTAAGGAAAGAAAAACGGAAGGAAAAGAAAGAAGGAAGGAAAGAAAAATTTATTCTCTGCATTTAATCCATTCAAGTGAACCTCAAGGGTACCTCAGTGGTGCCAGTGGCTGTGCTCTGATTCAGACTCCCGACCTTCCAGTCTCAGGGGCAACGCCCTAACCTCCAGGCCAACAGCTGCCCCATTCCAGTGGTTCCCAAACAGGTCCTGGAATCCCCCTTGCCCTGCACATTTTTGTGTTTACATATCCTCTTTAGCTAAAGAACAGCTGGGAAGAACCATTTCTCTTCCTCTAAAGCAATGTTTGACAAAGAGATCGGTAGATGTGATATATTAAAAATATTATACTGCCTTTAGAATAAGACAATTTCTCTTGATAAAAATGTATCCTAAATAACCTTAATATTCTTACAATCATCCATGTAATTGTGGATATACGGTGTGTTTTATGTAAGATTTCTCTCACTATGATAACATTATTTGAAATGGACAGGAAAAAAACGGTTTGTGTTGGGATGGGGTGGGGTTTTGTCGGTGTCTCTCTAGAGCTGTACATCCAAGCCAGCAACCATTAAAAGACCTTCTATTCAAGAGTAAAATAAAGGTTTTCGGTTATCGACCACTGTTTTTCCTGCATGACCTCTTTGGGCATATTGGCCTGCATGCCCTTTCAATTTAGTATTGATTTAAGGTGGATTAGCTTTAAAGCAATTGATTCACAAGCTTCATTTTCAGTGTCTGAGAAAACAAGCCATCATGTCAGCTTCATGAAAAGTGACAGAGAATTCTAAAACCCAATAATAGCAGTCATTTCTCCCAGCACCTACACCCGCCCCATCCATATTTAAGATAGCTTGACAAGCCATCATCAGAACAACAGACTATTACTGTTGGCCTTGTGTGTGTGTGTGTGTGTGTGTGTGTGTATGTGTATGTGTGTTCTCGTCTTTGGATTATTGTCTATTTCTTATTCTCTCAACAGGCCATTGATTACTCCCAGATAAATGGAACATCATCCCACCTTCTCTCTTTCTCTCTAATTCTCTTTCTCTCTCCCTTTCTCTCATTTGCCATTGTCCTCTCAAAGGCTTTCATATTATGAACTTTAAAAGCATCTGCGCTTTGAATGCTCTGCTGTTGATATGCAGATTGGGAAAGCTAAATGTCAAGGAGGATGCTTTGAGGAAATATATTCAAATATATGGTGCATTTTCTGAGTTATGTTTTTATTCAGGTTAATTCATGCTCATATCCATAATGCAGCCAAAAATATTTGATCCTGTTTGGTCTACAGTTTTTGGGGTGACCAGTGGCCATCGCCCTGCATCAACCTCCCTGTAAAATGTTGACTTGAAAAACCAAGAATGAGCTGAAACTGTATCCTCAGGTGAAACAGAAACATGGAAACCTTTTGCTTTGTTGGATTTACTTTATCTTTTTAAAGATTCTATGGGCTTGGCTTATCCGCTGGCTAGAGCTGGATTAGTTTTTATATGCTTGGGACACGAGGCTGTAATTTGAGACAAATGATCAGCGGGAGGGTGCCTTTTAGACAGCTGAATGTCGTTTTACAGTTGTTAAATGGTCAGTCGCCACAGGGGAGAGAGTGAACGGAGAGCTGGAGAGAGATAAAGAGATTCCACTGAGAAGGTCAGAGTAGACCTGTGAGGTGGACCTAGAAATAAAATTTTAGTTTCTCATGTTTACACACTAGTACGGCAGTTTAAATACAGTTGTGAGAACAGGTTTGGGAACCTTTTATCTGGATTTCAACATTGACACTTTTGTTTTTAATAAACGTCCAGTGTATATATGCACTTTAGATTTACACACGCAATGCCTTTTGACTTTGTACTTATAAATATGAACAAACATGATGTAGTAATAGGTATAACCAAAATTGTGTCGTGGAAGATGATGCCTAAAGTTCTCAGGGACAACATTATTGAACAATATTCAAATGGGGAAAAAGCTGCTGGAGTACAGCGCTGTAAAGACCACAAATATCCCCATCATTTCAACTTGTTCAGCACAGTATGTAAGTGGAAAATTCATGAAACCACAACTAATCATCCCTGAATGGGTTTATTAGATTTCACCATGCATTGGAACACACTAATGATAAGGAAGATAAGAGAGCATACAGTTCCTGGACGATCTTAAAGCAGCAGGAACAACACAGAGAACAATAAGCAAAAAACCACCACACACAGTGAAGTATGGTGGTGGCAGCATCATGATATGGGGTTGCTTTTCTGAAAATGATACTTGGGGATTACACCTCATAGACGAAACATGAATGGAGCATTGTACCAGAGATAACAAGGTGAAAGTGAGTGTATGGCATAGCCAACCTACTGACTTGAATCCCATTCATGGAAGTTTATAATTCTCCAAGGGAAATACACAAAGCAAAGCTGCCACTCATTCAACATCATTGGACAGCTCACACTTGGAGGAGAATGCAAACTGCCAATTCTGTCACATCAGCTTTAGGATACTCAAATGGCATCACACTGAGTTATGGGGGCTACAGAGAGAAGACAAGTTCTTTTGGACTCCATGGATGGCTGGGACATCACCAGGAAGTGAATTCAATTCCAACACTCGGAGACCCTTTTTCATTGGTTTTCATTGTGGTAAATTCTCACCATACATCTTTTGCTTTTCTTATGTTTTACTATTGAAAGCACAAGTTTTCTCTGTCAAGTTTAAGAGATGCCTGCAGAGCCTTCTGCAGTCATTCTGGCATTCTTCAGATTCTGTAGTGAACCCTTCCACTGATCTTTGAAGAACTCCAGTGGCAAATATGCTGAATAGCTACCATTTGTAAACAATCTGCCTCTCTGTGGACTGATGAAAGCCAAAGTCTTAAGGAATCTCCATTTAACCTTTCCTGGTCTAAGAAGTTTTAATGACTTCTGAAGACCTCTGAAATATCTTTTTATCAGGCCATATTGAACAGATTTCAGTTTAGAAAAAAAGGAATGTGTTTTATTTCTTTCTGACAGTGCAGGTCAAACTTATGCCCAACACCTTTTCGTAGAGGATTTACCAAACAAGGACATTAATAGACAGCGACAGTTTACGTAATTTGTTCACTATGTATTCATTATGAATTTGTCTATTATAAACTGGAGATCAGACCACATTTTAGAAGGCATTCATGCATATCGTTTCTCTCTTTCTCGCTCTCTCTTCCATTCATCCCCTCTCTATGTTTGCGCTCTCTCTGTTTCATGTATAAAGTTGTTCAGCAATTCATCCCTCTCTTCAGGGACATCTCAAATATCTTATCCTTAAGTTACACTCACCCCACTCAGCTTGATGAATGGAGGAGTCATAGGTTTACCACAACCACTAAAATAGACAAGAGCACTGTTTACATCCCAAGGGTCATATTACCGATTCATCAATATTCCAGTCCATCAGAAATGTTTTACTGCGTAATAACTCAGCACATAATGAAAACATTCCCTTATTAATATCCAGACTCTGCTGGGCATGTCCCAGCCCGCTGCATCTACATGAATAACATTTTTGATTAATGTGACAGAAAATCTTCTGAATTGCACTGGGCTGACTCCATGCTAGAAGGAGTTGATGCTAAAAGTAAGCCACATGACTCACCACGCTAATGGGCAAAAGGCCTGGGAGTAGCTGTTTCCGTCTGGTTGTCTTCATCAAATCTGAAGTCGACGTGCCCCTCTTTTCTCCAAGTGGGGTATTGTGGAGCAAAAATTTGGAAGGGCAGAGTAAAGTTGCGTTTGAAACTGACCTTTTGCCGTTTTTGTTTTCCCAGGCATCTCCATTTTGGGAAACTGCTTACTGTGGTTTTTTGAATGCTAGTTTGGTTCGGGTCTTTTTGAGAGACTGAGAGCAACACTGGAACAATACGAATATGTCAAAGAAGTGTTTCTAAACCATCTGTTCCCTTCTTACATTGTAGCCACAAAAAAACATGAATAAGAAAAAATGGTTAGAAAAAATATACAGCGGTTTATTCCCTTCCTTTACACATACTGTATCTAGGTCTAGTTAAATAGCAGGTTTAGACCCAGCAACTGTGCTTGACAAGGATGTTAACAAGGATGTTAACACACAGGCTATGGATGTCTCTGTTTGTGAATCAGTAAGTTACTCCAAAATCTAGCTATGATGTTGTCTAGAAGTTTCTAGGAATTAAGCATTGCTTTAATGTAACGAGGCCTATAGTAAGCTTGATTTCTCTTGAATTGTGTAGAGGATTAAAAAAAACCCTGGTTGTTTACACATTACAAAAATATATTTAATGTTGATCATTATCTGGATATACTTTCCATGATGGTGTGGGCCCACAAGAACTTGAGTTTACTTTTCCCCATAAGAAGAACATCAGTGGGTACTTCATTTACACTGTTTTTCTGATAGGTTCCCTTGTTACCATGTAAATCGTCAAGCTTGGATTACCCAGAGTGTACTTGGTACAATTATGACCTCCTCATGTTTCCTTCATCCTGTTTCCTGGTAAGCTGTATGTGGGTGTAAAAAGCATTTCATTTAAACTTGCTTTGAATGTGGTCAAGATTCATCTCTGACCACCTCCGAATTTGGTTGCGAGTAATCCGATCGCAATGCATCCTGGGAGTGTTTATGCCTGACCTTTCATTTGGTCGAGTGTAATCTGAATGTGATCCTATCAACAGAGGTTGGTGCAGGGCATAAGCAGCCTCTAAACCATGCCTACAGCTAGCTCCTTCATGCTAGATGCTGCAGTGTGTGTAAAAGATACACTATATAGACAAAAGTATACTTTTATGACATTGCATTCAAATACTTAGGCTTAAATATGGAGTTGGTCTTCCCTTTACAGCTACAACAGCTTCCACTCTTCTTGGAAGGCTTTCCGCAAGACTTTGGAGTTTCTGTGGGGACACTTTTGCCCATTTATTCTGTAGAGCATTTATGGGGTCAGGCACTGCCTTGTCCAAACCCTGAAAAACAGATGTGTCCCAGTACTTTTGTCCATATTGTGCATGTTGACTGAAAGTGCCCATGGTTTTAATATTCGCTATTGTATTCAATTCAGTTCAATTCAATTTTATTTATATAGCGCTTTTTACAATCGGGTTGTCACAAAGCAGCTTTACAAAGTCCAGGTCTGAGCCCCTAGTGAGTAAGCCAAAGGCGACAGAGGCGAGGAAA
>JBBPCX010070122.1:0-10854 GCA_037974365.1 Hydrocynus forskahlii | reverse complement strand
TGTGTGTGTGTGTGTGTGTGTGTGTCCATAAATATATATTTACAACCAATTCTTAGATGATGCACAAAATTGTGTGTGTGTGTGAGAGAGCTCTACAGGTAATTCAGTTTTGCTAACTGAATGCACACTCTTCTAGTTTAGGTGCTGGTGGAGAATAAGGTCTGTATTTGGGGAGAATTAACACAGCTGTCACCTGATGGCTTAAGGTCACATGATCTCACTCTGATCCTCAGTAGATGTTCTTAAACTAAACTTTAAAATATTTAGGAAATCTGAGGAGATGTAGTAACCCTTAGAACGTTTAGGATAGTCTCCGTCAACAAGTGGATGGGGAAAACCCACAGAGAGAGGGGGGCCGGGAAAGTGGCCGAGCAGTGGCGAAAATGAATAGCTCCTTTATATAACTTTTATGAACTGAATAACTTTTGTGAACTGACACTTGACATCCTCCTAAAAACCCCACTGTGAATCCACAGGTGTAGCGGAGGAGAACCAGGGTTTGGGGGCTCCTGTTAGGCATTGATCTTCTGCTGGGCAGGACCAGCTTATAGATGCTTGACAGTTAGTATCAGCTGAATTCAACTGTGTAACCATGACAGGCGTGTGTGAATGTTTTCTCTGCAGTTCTGGCCCGGCTGGTTTCGGATCTGCAGGCGTTTCTGCTGGTTCTGGACAGCGAAAACCTCAGCTACATCGCTCAGGCTCAAAAGAAGTCCATCTCAGAGCTGCTGTCCAACTTACAGGACCACAAAGAAACCCCAGGTAAACAGAACCTACCGAGTCTTGCTTGGACAAAAACCTTTAATTTTTGCAAAACGTAATGGCTTTTTTCGGGAACCAAATATAGTTCCTATGATATCTCTCTTTAAGTGAGATACAGGCTCTTTAGGTGAAATATGGGCTCTTTAAATGGGATATGGACTCTTTCAGTAGGATACCAATGGGTCTTACCAAGCCATTTATGGGAAAGGACACATAGCACATAGCCGCGTCCAAAAGGTGATTATTTTTTATTTACTAGGACAAACAGTGACGCATGTCTCTTTTTTATGACTGGCCTGAGCTTTAGTGTCTTGAAGTCCGTTTATGATTCTGCTGTCTGTTTAGCTCCGTGTTTTTTTTCTCCGCATTTGTGTTTCTCCACCTTTTGTTGTTTTTTTTCCATGCCTCCATAGCTGTGATGTTACAGACTCTCTTTCTGACACACATTTTAAAGGCGACACGACAGTCCTCTCTCTCCCCATATATTACAGAGGGGACTCGACCACAAAAATGTTTTTTTAAATGATCAGTCCTCGGCCCCTGATCGTCTGATTGATAAGCTGCGTACAAGCGTGCTGAAAGAGATATTAAGAAATGTTCTGTAGGAGAAGAAGAGGTGCCAAATTCCAGCTATAAAAAAGAAAATAAAACAGTAGTGTGATTGCTTCTTTAAGCACATAATTAATAATAATAATAATAATAATAACAATAAAAATAAAACATAAATGTTCTTTTACCTTAACATTAGCAAATTTTGTTTTATTTGTGTTTTTATCCACTGTATCCACTAACGGTGAATTCCACTGAGACTGAAGCAATAACACAGTAACTGCAGGAAGATCCAGAGGCCTCCTAAAACGGTCAGATCCTTTTAATAGAAGCCTGTCCTCCCTCAGAATAAAGCCTTCTGCATAAATGAGTGTGTGTGTGTGTGTGTGTGTATGTGTGAGTGTGTGTAGGGGTCATGTAGGGTTGCGGTGGGACAGAACTAAAACTCGAACCATCCAAAGCCTCTCGGGCTGTAAATTCCTCTGCTGTAGTAAAACTTTTGAACCCCATGACCTCATCGTGTCTCCTGTCCAGCTGTCCTCAGGTCAGCAGATACGTCTAGACCCACCGCAGGTTCAGAAGGAGATTATTTAGCATTAGCATTAGGGCCTGTTCATTTCAGTGACGTGGGGGTCCAGCCTCGCTCTATTTGCACCTTCTTCTCAAATGCTCGACCAGCTAAACTGCACCCACCTGGTTTAGGCCACTGTGTTGATCATAACAGCTCCCCCTGCTGGACAGGTCTGTCCAAGTGCTTTACGCCATTAGGTGCTATTTATATTCATTTATATATAATAATGATGAAATTATATAAGCTTTATTTATGTTATATGTTATAGAAAGTGATTTATAACTGAAGCTGTATAAATTGTATAGAAACTCAGAATAAGAATATGTGTAATAGTGATGGTTATTTATGACCTGCCTGACCTGCTATGAGAGCCAGCCCGACCCACCCAACCCACAAAAATATTAATTAAACAATTACTCTCAACCTGAACCCAGTCTGAACCAAACCGGAACCCTATCCGAACCTGACCTGAGCCTAATCTAAACCCAACCTGAACCCGATCCGAGCCCAACCTGAACCCAACCTGATCTGAATCTGACCCAAACCTTATCCAAACCCAACATGAACCCAATCTGAACCCGACCCAAACCCGATTTGGACCCGACACAAACCCAACCCAAACCTGATATAAATGCAACCCGAACCCAATCTGAACCCGATCTGAATCTGATCTGAACTTGACATGAATCTCACTTGAACCCAACATGAACCTGACATGAACCTCACACAAACCTGACCTCAGCCCGACCTGAACCAGACCTGAACCTCACACAAACCCGACCAGAACCTGAGCTGAACCCATCCTGGACCCAACCCAAACATGACATGAAGCTGACGCGAACTTGGCCTGAACCTAGTCTGAATTTGGCCTGAACCCATCTTGAACCCAACCTGATCCCAACCTGAACCTGACCTGAACCTCACCCAAACATGACCTGAACTCGACCTAAACCCAATCTGTACCTGCCCAGAACCCAGCCTGAGGCCAACCTGAACCCGACCTGAACCTGATCAGAACCCGTTTCAAACCCACAAGGTTGCAAGTTATTTATAAAGTACTTCGAAATTTTGAAATAAACTGACCTAAACTCCGCCTGCAGAGTCAGTTTATTGCAAAATTTCAAGTGCATGGCGAGTCGAACTCCGCCTGCTTTTTTTACAGCAAAAAGAAATTAGATTCCAAATCAGGAGTCGAAGATTAAATATGAATGACTTAAACAGAACTGAGGAACGGGTAGATACACATATAAATAAACAGGTTGTGATTCAAAGATCTCCCGACCAGCCCGCAAAAATATTAGTCAATCAATGGCCCAAACCTGTTTCAAACCTGGACTGAAGCACTCCAGCAACAGAACCTGCACATCTGAAAGAAATCCAACCCAAAATCAGGAGCTGAAGATTAAATACTAATGACTGAAATAGAGCTGCGGAGAAAGTGGATCACTTTATTTACTAATACACAAAGAAATGAAAAGGTTATGATACAGACATACTTTGGAAAGGACAAGTCCATTAACATTTACTTAAATACCTCAAATACTTCTGTCCGACAGCGAGCTGCTAGAGGCAGTGTGTGAGTCGGCGAGGCAGAGTTGGCGAGTCGGAATCCTGGGGAAGACATTCAGTCACTTCTAAAGCATGTCATTTGCATTAAAGCACCAGATAAAAACATTTCGTCTCATATTTGAGGAATTCAGCTCTGAAATCAGGGCTAAGAATACACTGCTTTGTCACACCTCTGACTCGTGGCTCGCTGAGGCGGCTGGAGGAGCCCAGATGGAAAGTTCAGATCTGAGGCAGATCATGTTAGGCATCATTCACAATTCTGGCCTGCATAATATGTCGGATGCGAATCTTTATCATGATATCTGTCTTTGAAATACCGATTTCACAAAAGGCTCCAATCAGCAAATGAACCTCTAACTAATCACAGTGTTTCTGACAGGGTGACCAATCACAGCTCCAGGTGAGTTACTGGGTGTTCTGATGAAGGTCTTCGTGTAATCCAACTGAAGTCTAATTTTTAACTGTTAAAGGTGCTGGTGAATCATTGTGTGAATAGGTGGGGCTAAACTGCTGGAGCTAGAATAAGAAGATATCTTAAAATGTGTTCATCACAACAACTATGATTTGTAAATGGGCTCTTGTTGTAGCTTATTTTCTATATATGGACTGTAGGGATGGGGGGGTAAACATATTATCTGAAACAATATTTACAGATTTTCAGTCTTTTTAATTGAAGAAAAATGGTGATATGGCACCCCATGGTGGCGCAGTAGCTCGCACTGTTGCCTCTCACCTCCAGGGTTGAGGGTTTGAATCCGAGTCCTGGCCACGTGTTTGTGTGTGTGTGTTTCCTCCGGGGTCTCCGGTTTCTCCTACATTCCATAGACATGCCCATCAGGTCAATTAGGGATTCTAAATTGACCATAGGTGTGAGTATGTGAGTGAATAGTGTGTGTTTGCGCCCTGCGGTGGGTTGGCACCCTGCCCAGGGTGAGTCCCTGCCTCACTCCTGTAGAATGCCTCTGGTACCCCGCGATCCTAGTAAGTATTAAGCGGTTACAGAAAATGAATGAATGATGATATGGACCATTTGATAGGCAGCGCGATCACAATATGTAGCAATACAATTGCAATATTGATATTTTGACTGTATCGTGCAGCTCTTTAACTGTATAGTTGTGTGTATATGTGTGTCTGCAGTGGAGGATGCAGAGTACATGATCATGAACTGTCCGTCCGGAGGCCCCAGCGGTGATCTCAGGGAAAACTCAGTGTCTGAGGCTCCGGATTCAACAGAGCGCCCCCTGTCCTCCGAATGGCGGCAGCGTGGGGTAAGACCACCACAGCGCCCTTACTTACTGAACTCTTACCCTAACCCTAAACTCTGAAGCCTAAATCCCAAACTCTAACCCTAAACCCTAAATCCTAACCCTAAACCCTAAACCCTAACCCTAACCCTAACCTTAAACCTAAAGCCTAAACCCTAACCCTAAACCCTAAACCCTAACCCTAACCCTAAACCTTAACCTTAACCTTAAACCTTAAACCTTAAACCTTAAACCTAAACCTAAACCCTAAACCCTAACCCTAAGTTTTTTATTCCCATCACTTTTTATGGTATTTTGCTCTGCACCATTTATTGCTATATGTTTTGAATGACTTATCCACTCTGCTACACATTCTCCAGTGTGTAAATGGGTTTAACAGTTCATAAGCCCTGAGATTAGCCTGTAAAGTCTGATCGCAGGGTTTGTACCTCTTTAGGAATGGCTGTAATGCTGTGAGGAGGTTTTGTGGTTGGACTACGAGGCGATCCGTCCGTCGGCATTGTTCCGCGAGGGAGCTTTTCTGCATCCAGACAGAATCTCAGAAATGTGTTATTATGTAAACGGGCCGAATAGTCGTGTTATTGTGTCATGGACGTGATCTAGCGCCACTGGGCGTCAACAATAAGCACCTTTATCACAAAATAACATTCCAAACAGTCTCCAAGCTTTGATTCAATGAGAAACAGCCAAGACAACAACACTTTCATTTGAGCTGGAGTCAGGAATAGACTCTATATTTAGCAGGTACTACTACATTTAGACTTCTCGAGGTTTTCATGACCTCTGTTACCATTTTAGGCATGTTTTAGGTAATTACTCTAAGTGAAAGATGTAATTAATTGTTTTATTTATGGACCTGAACACAATACAGTGTATTTATTATGAATCCTCATGGGCCACTTTATTAAAAACACCCACCTTGTGCTTTCACTCATTGGCCACTTAATTGGAAACAACCACATTGTGCTTCCACTCACTCGCCATTTTGTTAGAAACACTTTGTGCTTCCACTCACTGGCCAGTTTTTTGGAAACATCCCCTTGTCCTTCCATCCCTGCCACTTTATTGGAAACACAAACCTTGTGCTTTCCCTCACTGGCCACTCAATGGGAAACACCAACAGCTCCATTATGCAGGTGTACAGTTATAGTGTGTACATACTGTAATTTCTCACCAGACTATTAACGTAGGCCCATTGTATTGTTATGGGACGCTTAATTGTGTGTTTTGAGGGACACTGTCCCCCGCTGCCCCTGCGGCCTGAGATGCTGTGATGTGTATTTTGGGGCTGTGTGTGTGTGTGTGTGTGTGTAATGACAGGCTGCTGTTGTGGGCAGTACTGTACTGGCTGTCCTGGAGGTTGGGTTGGAGCTGTTTTGTGGTTGACCAGTCCCAGCGTTCCCAGCTGCAGTGCCGTCGCTCTGCGGCCTCTTCCTTGCCTCTCGCCCAGGGGTTGAGCCGGAGGGCAAAGGTCAGATCCTGCCTCGTAACCGAGACGTTTCAAGTGGTCGACCAAGAATAGACAACAATGAGAGACAGAGAGATGGAGTGAGTGAGAAAGAGGAGAACTAGTGAGGGTCATATACAGTTAGAGGCTGTTTGTGCACTGGCCTTTCAATTTATTTGCACTGAAGGCGAATGGAACCAGTTGTCATGATCACATGGACCATCTAAGATTTAATGTGATCAATCCGAAGTCCACTACAGGCTAGAAGTTTGGACCTACCCATGAAAAAATGGATCAGAAGAAACATTAGAAATGAATCAGAATCAGAAAACTTTATTGATCCCAATTGAAACAGCTTATGCCACTATTACAGAGTCACATGGAGACATTTAAAATATAGTGTAAAGTCAAAATAAAAGTCTCCAGAAAATACTCTGAGAATGCTTAGTATGAAATACGCTATCCTATATGCACAAAATGCAGTGCTTGGTCAGAAAGGTGGAGATAAATACTATAGATAAATATATAAAAAACACAACAAATAAAATAAATTAAAACACTGGTTTTCAGTATTTGAATAAAGTGCATAGTAACATTTTATTTATAACTATTGGTTTTGAAGAGAAACATCAGGTCTGTCTTTAGTGACTGACATTCACTTTGTGTTGACCATAAACACAGAAAAGTATCACTCCATTCTTCAGCATCACACAATTCCCTCTGCTTTACAGATCATTGGGAAAAAGGTCATTCTTCAACAGGATAATGATCCGAAATGTTCTTTAAAATTGTGCCAAAATTATATCCAGTCCAAAGGAAAATAGAACGTTTGGAGAATGATGTCTTGGCCTCCTCAGTCTCCAGATCTTTCTCCTGTTGAGCTGCAGGGATGAGCTGGACCCACAGGTTCCAAATGAGCTCCAGCTGAAAGGTGCTGGAAGGGTTTGGACACAAGTTATTTCCGAAAATTGCTGGAAAGGATGTGGTGAATCTGTGCTGCTATGATAAAAGCAAAGTGGGGGTGAGGGAGGGGCGGGGGGTGTTTGATGAAACTCGTACATAAACTTTCACATCCATTAAACTGCCCATACAGTGTATATTGTTACACTTCAATACCAGTTACACTGTTTTTTTGTCTTTACATTTTGAAAAAGCAGCTTATTATCTTTTTTTTAATCCAAGGGTCCAAACTTCTGGCCTGTGGTGGCCTTCAGGTTGATCACATTAACTCTTAAGAGGGTCATGGTGATCGTGACGTCTGGTTCCCTTCGCTTTCACTGGAAAAAATGATAAAGGCCTGTTAACACACACATATTAAAGCCATTTTCCGCACCTCCATAGCTAAAGGAAACTTTTCTTTGATCACTGTCTTTTTTAACTGGCCACTGTCACCACGCCATTAATACACATTAGAATGACAGTATTAAAGAAAATAATGTTAAAAAAAAAAACGGTGAGAAAACAATTCTTCAGCTGTTCGCTACTCATTGTGCTGTAAAGGGTCTGATCTGTTTTTTCTGGTTATGGGAGGGGGTACTTTTCTAGCCACTGAAATGGGCTAACTGCCCTCCTCCCAATAGTAATGTTTTAGAAAATTACACATTTTCACCACAGGTTCTTACCACTTATCCATTTCTTTCATATGCTTCCGATTTTTATTCTTGTTAAACACTAGAAAGTTGTTGAATAAACAATTATAAATGAAAATATGTTCAATAAAACAAGTTTTCTATACAAGATGAAAGCATCCGTAACAGTGCGGGTCTGACATCCTGTTAGTTGGTTGTGTGGTGATGCGGAGTCAAATTCTGCCCTTAAACTTAAATGAACTGTTTCATCACTCACAAATTTGAGAGTAGGCGCTATACCAGTGCAGCGTGGTGGATGAACCCAGACACAGAGTGGTGCAAGAGAGTTCATAGACCGCACAGCTTTGATATAAGAACGCTCTCTGGAAGAGTAGAGATTCCCACCGGAATCCGGGTTCTCACACACACACACAAAGGTATGGCTGGGCCGGAGTACTCACGGTTAGAAGATCTAGGAGACTGAGGAGTTGAGGGTGTAGACTCAGTGACTGAGTGATGACTACCTGCCTTTTATATCACGTGACACGCTCATTTCCGATTGCCCTTGCGTAATAGCTTGTTAAATATTTAACACTTGTCTGGTGATCTACATTATGATTGTAATTATATTTGGTGGTTTTTATAGGTTAGTAGGGATGAATAAAATATGACTCTTTCTGACTAATAAAGGAACTCAAATGGTGAACATATTGTAAACATATAGTAAAATTAGAATAAAGATTTTTGGGGTATTTTTAGTAAAAAAAAAAGCCATGAGTGACATGCAAATCTGGTAAATCTGAGTGGGTTCCAGGACTTTTGGGACTTGTAGTGTAACGTAATACGAAAAGGGCTTAGGGCCCCCCCACCCTGTAATGATGGCCCCTGTAACGTAGGATTCTGGCTATGTTTTGTGAGTAAAAGAGTTTTTTTTTATCATGATTTGAATTTGGTACATAGTTTTATTGTGTACACAGTCTTGTTTTGCAGAGGTTATTTATTTTTTGACATCAGAAGTGCGAACTCCAAGCTGTCCATACAGAATAGAAATTAAATGTAATTGTAAATATGATGTATAAATGTAAGAGTGTAGCAAAATGCACAATAATAACTAAACAGTAATAAATAAACACTGAAGTGTGTGGTGCTGGTTGTCTGTGAGACTGTGTTTGTTGCTTTGGGGTGTAGAGTGAGTCAATAAACGGTTTGTTTGGGCGAGGATGACTCAGAACAGATAATGAATGGGACTTTCTGTCTGATCTGAGCTCAGGACACACCGAGCCAACATTTCCTAACAAACACCAACAAATACTAAATGTGTGTGATTGTTGGGAATCTCCAGAAAATCCCCCATTTACACTTCTTCATTTGGTCCGTTGGTCCCTTCTACAATGTTTTAAATTGCTTGACTCAGTTTCTGCATTATTAGTCGGTTGTGATGTAAAACAAAGAGGTTCAGAGTGAGTTTGGTGTGAGATGTTCCGTTTAGGAGAAATTCATCAAGTGAATGGTGATGAATGGAACCAGACGTCTGCCTCACATAAAGTCATTCCATGAAATGGTTATGGTTGTGCCGCCTTCCACCTGAGACGCAGTTCTAGCAGAGTTCTGAGAAGCTTTTGGTCCTAAAATTAAACCCATTCATGGTGGAGGGATACATGCTGTGTTGTGAGGCAAAACAGTCCCCAAAGAAAAGCGGTTTAGCTCCATTTTACCATCATCAACATTCCACATAAACACTCTTCACTATGGATTCTAGAACAGAAATAGAACAGCTATATGTGCGTCAGAGAGGTGATGTTCGGTTCCATTCACCACCACTGTAAAGAAATCTGTGTCTGAGAAATGTTAACAAACTGGTAGACTTCCCCTTTGAAGATTGCTTATAACCTTTGTTTTCATGGCTAGTTTTCTTCTGGAGCAGTGAGACTTTACTGTTAATGTTAATTAGCGTTAACTGCAGGGCCTCAGTAAATGGGGGAGGGGCCCAGGAAATGCCATGTTTATTTCAGAGGCCCATCCTGGATGCCCAGTTCTGCGCTCCCATTGGCCAAGAGGAGGACGGAGAGGAGGATGTGAATATTTGTGCGTGCAATTATGTCTGTCTACGTGATGGAGGGATACAGAGGCCCTGCGATGAAGCGATAGAGAGATGGGGTGATAGAACACCCACGCAGGGGGAAAGGAAGTAGGATGGCGCAGGACGGAACCCCGAGGGATGATGAGGTCACTGGCAAAGTCGCGCCAACTTACAGAAGTAGTCGTGGAGACCAGACCTCTTCTGACCCCGGACGTCCCATCCTCATCCATCCGTGGATCATCTAAAGCTTGGTTTCTCATTTAAAGCAGTTTGGGGGGGGGGTCCCACTTAGTGCCCCTTTGAGGAGCCCCTCACCCACTGCTTTAAATAAAAAATATAACAACACATTTCCGAAACTGTAGCTCTCCTTTGTCTCTTTTAATTTTATTGGTTTATTAAATGGGAAACATAAAAACCAGGAGGGATTGGGAGGGAGGAGAGAGAGAGAGACTATGAAGGAGGAGAGAGAGAAAAAGATGGGGACAAAAAAAGGAGAGAAGGAGGAGAGAAAAAAGAGGGAGAGAGGGAGAGAGAGAGAAAGAGAAAAAAGAAAGAAAGAAAGAAGAAAGAAAGGAGGAACAGAGAGAAAAGAGAGAGATGCTGAATTAGAAACCTGAGGTCAGCTGAGGTCTTTTATGTTTTTGATGATGTAATGGAAGCTTTAATCTTCTAAAGTTAAGATGGTCTGTGTGTGTGTGTGTGTGTGTGTACATGTGTGTGTGTCAGAAAAGGGCACCAAATGCTGCTTCTCAGCTTTGCTTTCCAACAACATCAGAGTTTACATGAAATAGAAGTCTCTTACTATCTCTGTCTCTCTTTCTTCAGATCCTCTGTTATCTGTCCATCATGACCCGTCAAATATCCACTTTTTCACATAAAACAACACACACACACATTCTCTCTCTCTCTCTCTCTCTCACACACACACACACACACACACACAAACACACATGCGCGCACACACACACACACACACACACACACACACACACACACACACACAACCACACACACGCTCTCTCTCTCTTTCTCTCTCTCAC
>JBBPCX010070121.1:0-10855 GCA_037974365.1 Hydrocynus forskahlii | reverse complement strand
CACACACACACACACACACACACACACACACACACACGCACACACACACACACACACACACACACACACACACACATGCATACACACACACAAGCACACACGCACATACACACACAAATGAACACACACAAGTATGTACATACACACACACACACACACACACGCAGACACTATAAGCATATCTAATAAAGCACATATACCTTTTTTCCACTTTTACTTTCCTACACAGAAGATCTCCCTCACTCTCTCTACATATGTAGCATTTTTTTCTCACGGCGATGACATACTGTTTCCAATGTTCTTGTTTCGTGCATGCTTTCCCAGTGTAATCCGCCCTCAAATAATGATTTTCAAGCACTAAACTTGCTAACTCAGTGTTCTGTCAATATTGTGATTGACAGAGAGCCATTAAACCATCAGTCTCGTTTCCCCTCAGGGCCACACAGACCAAATTCCCGGCATTCTAAAACACATAAAACGCTGCAAACGGCCTGTAAACGTTCCTGTGTGGAGACGTGAGTCTGCCATGAGAAAAGACCCCGAAAGTGCAAAGCAGCTGACGAGGCTAAAGGGCATTCACGTTTCAGAGGGGTCACTTTCGAATTAGGGCGGGAACACTCATTTTTCTTTCAGCACCATCAACCTTTGACCACATGATGGTAGTCTAGAGTGCGAAAATGACTCCAAAAGAATCTTTCCCTGCTTTCTGCAGCGGCAGCAGAGCATGAATAACTCATAAAGAGCAGGAACAGTACCTTCAAGGACAGAAGCGGCACTAAAATAAGCCTGAGCAACGGGCGAAAGTCTGCCCAAGTGGGGCATGAAAAGGGTGTTTGTCACATTTTAATGAATACTGAGACATAGGATGAAATGATTATGCTTCATACATATGGCCTGCAGAGTCCAGTTTCTTCAGTTTAAAGGAACACTCCACTCTTTTTTAGCATAATCTCAGTCTGTATGGACAATGGTTTTGTCCAATAACTCTTCCTCGTTCCGTAGGTGATCTTTTTCAGCCTTTATGTCATTCTGATTTTATTCAATATTACTCATGTTTTTTTATCTGTATGTCATTGAATGCTAGTCTCACCTCCCCTTTGCCTGCGGCTATCTCATTTTAATGCATTCATCATATTTTTATGGCACAAACACTAAGTCACTTTTCATAACCACTTGCAATACTAATCTGTTATACAGTGTATCTGTTACAGTTATTTAGTTATTCCGTTTACACTGTTACTACTACACTGTTATTGTCTTTTTTAAACTGTCTATTGTCGTGTCTTTATTATTGTTGCACTGTTCATGACAAAAGTTCTTTCTTATCTTATCTCAAATTAGTTTGAAAAGAGTATAGAATTAATTGACATGAAAGTCATTTATAATAGAAGACAATGGGCAGAAATGTTGAGGAGAACCTTGAGGAGAAATGTTTGAAAAAAAGGTGAATATAAGGATTAAACAATGAAACCACTACACTCAACCAAATATCCTGTCAAAGATTTTCTTGGGATGCTTCATCCAGCTTCCATAGCTCTTGTTCTGTTCTTGCTCCGTTCGTTTCCGCTCAGGTGTTCTGGTACTCATGGTGATTAGGAGAGGCCTGTGAAAAGTCCACCTACCCTGGTAATGAATTATAATTCACTTACATCGACTCAGTGAGAGCCCTGTTTTTTTTTCTTCCGAGGATGCACTGAAATGACTGTCTGTGTTCACTCACCATTTCATAAACAGAGCTCAGATAGGAAAGCACTGTCGAATCTCTTTAACACAAAATAAGAGACAACTTCAGTTTATTTTTAAATCAGCATCTCTACGAGTGACAACCATTCCATGCCAGAGATAGAGACCAGTTGGATGGTAAAACACTACTAGAACGAGAGATTTGCTCTCTTCGAATTATTCGAGTTCTGTAAACGCTGCATCATTTCTCTTATTTTTATGTTTTGTCGTTTCCTTTAAAATGATGCTTTAAAGTACAATATTTTTATTGGGAAATTGGGAGAAATGTTGCCAGCAGTTCTTCAAAACTGAGGCAAAGCTGTTCAGTTCAATGCTTGCACCTATGAAAGATAAAACCTGAGAAACTGAACAGTTTTGAAGTGGTCTCTTATTGTTCCCGGAGCTGTGTTTGCTCAAGGTGACATTCTGAGAAGTTCACCCCGACTGAACCCTCCAGCAGCACGATCAGCCTGCATGATCCAGGGGAAATTCTGCACTGCCCTCTAAATTCGTTACAACCCCACAGGAGCTATAATCAGGGCTGAAACCATTAGGAGCATTATTTCAGGCGGTGAAGGTCTGCACCAAGAGCTTCTGGAGGTCTGTCCTCTGCGTGCACTATACAGTGATAAAAGAATAACTGCACTGCAGCACTGCAACTGAACACACCTGGACGCGCCGCTGTCTGTGTGTATGGGTGAACTGCCACATAACTACAGTCATGCCCAAAAATGCTGGCACTCCTGCGTTTATGTCAGAAAACGCACCACTTCTCCCAGACAGTTGCTGCAATTACAAATGCTTTGGTACTGTCATGTTTTTCTCTTTTGTTGATCGAGGTTCATTATCCACCATTAGAACAATTCTTCACTGTGACATTTCTTCAGACTTTCTCTTTCGTCCACGGTCCCCCGAGAGGTTAGCTCCAGTGCCATGGGCTGTAAACGTCTTTACAGTGTTGTGCAGTGGACACAAGAACGTTAAGATCTAGGGATTGTCCATGCTTTTCTAGAATCTGAGTTCTCAAATCCTCAGGCAGTTCTTCTTTTTCTCCTCCATGCTCAGTGTGGTACGCGCAGACACTCAGAAACAAGACTGAGTCAGCAGTTCTCGATGTTAACTGGTTGCAAGTGGGAATTTCCATACAGCCAAGACCTGTTAATTGCTACAGGTGCGTTTAATTACAAATTAAAGGAGCACCACATGCTTGAAATACACATATTTCTTACAGTTTTGTAATAATTGTCAATAATTTTGTCCGGGCCATTTTTGACGTTTTGTACGGAATGTCTCAGACGCTTGGGTTTTTTTGTCCTCTGCTTTTTTTGTGTTTCTTCCAGTGCCAACAAAAGAAATAAACATTACAACACCAAAGCATTTGTAACTGCAACAACTTTCTCGGAGAAGTCATGCGCTTTCTGAAAAAAATGCAGGGTTGCCAATATTTTTGGCTATGGCTGTATGTGTACATAGAGCACACACAGGACACACACACAAGCTGACATGGTGGGGGGGGGCGGTGCTGAGTCAGGTTTTAGCTTGTGGCCAGGAAAGAGCAAATAGTGCTGAAGCTGCAGGACCAACCTGGACAACAGGATTTGAATCATTACCAGCTCCATAACAAATTATACTATAATAGCCATAAAATTATATTGTAACACATAGTTAAATGACACACACCCACCGTCAGGCAGTTTAAAATAACAGGGAGCTGGTAGGGGATACACACTTACTTCCCCTCCACACACAATAAAGAGGTGAGTTAAACAGACACAGTTTGGTTTTGGGGTCACCAAGTCTGCAGAAAATGTAACATTCACCTTCCTGCCAACAAGGCATGCCATCTTTAACTGGCATCAGATCCTGTGGTCTTGTGGGACCCACATATAGCATTTTAGGAACAACTACATAAAGTGAGTAGGTGTAAAAAGACGGATGGTTATATATAAAATACCTTATCCACGCTGGTAAAATATCATCAAAGCATGGCAAAAACAATGAAGTAAAAAGGGCGTGGTGACACATTTACCCCATAGGTGGGCTGGTTTTGTTTTTTAGCGTGTAACGTGTACACCATGGACAGTGAACACATTACATAACCATTAGAAGATTACATCTCACCATGCGGTTCCTTTGGTCAGCCTCGCAATCTTCCGTGGCCCTCTAAGCAAGCTTTATGTGCGACAGTTGCGACGTTAACCTAGAATGAATCTGGTAAAAAAACGAAAGAGCTGAGCTGACAGTTTCATCTGTAAAATCTTCCTTGCTTTACTTTTTTTCTTATTTTGTATAACGTTTGTGTAAAAGCTTGAGGCAGTTAGTCTTATCACAAACATCATGATTTTTGACAGACTGTAACGGTCCCAGTCAGCGGCTGCTAGATGCTGCTAGTGATTTGTGGGACTTTGTCTGATGTCCCATCTGTAGTCAGCTGTCTAGTGTTTGTCTTTATGATTATCCGTTCTCATCGGTTCTTATCTTACATCCTGTGTGTATTTAAAGCTCCTTTGTTCATGCTCGTGTGTTGGTGCACCTACCCGTAAGAGATGTTCTTTGTGTGTTTGGCCCTCGAGCCTTTTTTGAGTTCTTGTCTTTGTGTTTGGAAATAAAGTCTGGAAAACTTTATTTTCACTACCTGAGCACGATGTGACACAGACAACATCACTGCAATGATCTCAGTTTCCTGTTTCTATTGCTTACACAAGTTTGCACAATTCATTTTTGCTATCTATCTATCTATCTATCTATCTATCTATCCATCTATCTAATATATAATATATATGAGTATTTCCAAAGCTGCACATGATGAAACTTTCTTGCCCGTACCATATCCTGATTCAACACTGGCACACAAACAGATTGAGAAAATTTCAAAAGCACACACTTTAGTGCCAGACTGGCTGGACCAAGAACAAGGTACCCTCTTAAGCACACTCATCCATCAGAAACGTTTTACAGCCGTTTGGCTGAGCAACAACAGAGGCTTTCAAATAACACCAGAGCTACAAGACTGTCAAAAGACCTTCTTTTTCATTTTACAAACTGAATTGTACAAAAGTTTAGTTCTCTGGATGCGTTCAGCTCCAGCGTTCTGCTGAACGTTTATTAGAGTGCTTTCCTTGGCATGAAGGGCAAGTTTTAAATAATGACGACTTGATGATGTTCCTTTCCAAATTAGTGGTAAAAGCACTTATTGTAACTGTTTTGGCGTAAAGGTGGTTTGAGTTATAACCAGCAAGGGGATAAAACGCATGCTTCTTTAATGTTTCTCCCATTTTCAGATGTTTACTCATATTTTCCTTGCTTACATTTTGAAATAATGGTTCAGGGAAAGTAGTCAATCAGCCAAGACACGTTTGGTGTCTGAATACTGCTTCTGTAGCTCGGCACCGAAGTCACAAGGATAAAGTTTTTCACAGACAATAGCACTCAGCTACATGAAGAGGTTTTGTCTGTATTTACAGCTCACATTAAGTCACACTGTCCTAAACCACATCCACAAGTCAGCACCACATTAATGAAGAGCTGAAAATGCTTTGATAGAATTAAGAAGGTTTCTGGTTGTGTGCTAATGAGTCTCACAGCTCCGGTTCTAAACTGAAGAATCAGTTTTTAGACCTCATACCTGTCCTGGATGATCAGATACATCTGGAGTGAGTGGAACATTTTGCAAATCAGCTTTTCATACAGGAAAATTTCATTAGTGTGTAAGTGTAAAGTGACCATCTGTCATACATGAACACACCACAGCACACAGTGTGATCTGCATTTAACCCATTTAACCCATTAAACCCATTAAACCCATTCACCAAGTGAAGCAGCAGGCAGCCAAAAACACAGCGCCTGGGGAGCGCCAAAATTTGGTTTTGGGGTCACTAAATGTAACCTTCGCCTTCCTGGCAACAAGGCATGCCATCATTACTGGACTCGGATTCTGTGGTCTAGTGGGACCCACATGTAGCATTTTACGAACAGCCACTCAAAGTGAGTAGGTGTAAAAAAGTTGTAAAAGACCTTATCCACGTTGGTGCAGGATCTTCCTTACTTTTGCCTTAATTTTTGACTTTTCTTTGACAGGAGTTGTTAATGTGTACTCAGCCTGCAGTAACTTGGTTGAATAGCAGACGTTGATTTAAGCACAGCTTTACAGGTTTAAGGAATAGATGTGAACTACTTGAGCACTGATGTACGTCACTCTGGATAAGAGCACCAGCTAAATGCCATAAGTGTAAATGTAAATCATGTATTTCTTCCAACGGCCCTGGAAACCATGTTGGAACGCATGGCACCATGGACCCAATGAAGCACACAATGAGATCTGAAATGTAAACCTGGATGCCTGGATGCTAAAACGGTGTGTCTCCTAATAAGTGTAGGGGTGCCGATGAACACATTCGATTTTGTTCATCAAAATGTATATTGGTTGGTTTTTGATTTATAGATTTACTTAAGTTCATTATATTTCCCTCACAATTTCTCATATTGTATGATGGAGCTAACCAACTAATCAAAATCTATCAAGGACATTTGTAGGACTTTTTGTACGCATGTTTACCAACGAAGCGAATAAATATGAAGCTCCACTGAAGTGAGTGAGGCATGAAAATCTTTCTCTGCATTTAATCCATTTACCAAGTGAAGCAGCAGGCAGCCAGAAACACAGCGCCCGGGGAACAGCGTGTGGGGACGGTTCCTTACTTAAGGGTACCCCAGAGGTGCCACTAACAGTCCTGGGATTCAAACCCACAACCTTCTGATCACAGGGCCAACTCCCTAACCACTAGGCCACCTGCTGCCCCATCAAATTTGGACAATCTCTGTTAAGTTTCAAGTTTTATTGTCATTTACAGATAACAATGCAGCATCATTACACGTAATGAAATTCTCAAGTCTCATGTCCCTCTCCAACTTTACATGAACATATGTAGATAGACAAGTAAAAAAAAAAAGTACTACAAGAAATAGAAAAAGTAGACAGTAAGTAAAATAATAAGATGAAATAAAAATGTAAAAGATAGTTTAGTATTTACAAGTATTAATAGGATGTGGGGTGCAAAATAGTGCAATGAGGATTTTAAAGTGGCACTGTCCAGGGTCAAGAGTCCAGTACTTGTGGTGAGTGTGTGTTGGTGTGTGCAGAATGTCAGCAGTTCAGATGGTTTGTGGAAAGAAACTCAGAGCTAACAAACTCAAGAAAGCCAAAAAAAGACAAAGCTGTCTGTCAGTCTCAGGTCTTGCCAGTTCCTCAGGCAAGCAAGAGGCACTAAACCAAAAAGGAATCCAAAGCACCAAAGAAAACTCCCACCCTAAATACACACACACACACACACACACACGAAACACTTTGGACTCCACGGTGTATTTTAAATAGTGGATTAGTTTGAACTAATCATGTAAAATTATGGATCAGACGTTGTGTACATTAGACAAACAGTGTCACCAAACATTGAAACTTCTTCAGGCCTCTTTGAGAGGATAAGTCTTTTCACATCTTTTTACAGAACGTGTGTTGAACATCACCACAAGTGACAACAAAATGTTTTACACAACACATCGAAGACTGCAGCAGAGCTTCAGCGCATGACTATGACAAACCGGTCTTGACAATGTATTAACAGATAGATCGTTTTCAGATCCGTTTTAGATAATTAGGCCAAACAGCAATCCAGCCAATCATAGCCAATCCATCAGAGAAGTCAGAGAAGAAAGAACAAATTCAAAATCCAGTGAGGCAACGTTACATGCAGGAGGAAAGGGCCTCTGAAGCTGCCAGCAATCAGAGGGATTCTGGACCATCTATTGCACCACTGCATTTTCCTACCGCAGAAGTCTCCCCTTCAAGCCAACATAGTTTATTATACAAGATCACAAAAGATAAAAGACAGAAGATCGACTCAGTTTTCAAGTCAAATTATGTGTGGAGTTAGAATGAGATGAACTTGATATGACTAACATAATTTGTTTGAGCTTGGCTATTATTAAGTAAGCAACAATGGATGAGACGGACAGAACATAAGGCCTTGTTGTTTTAAGGGATATAAAGCATGTTTATAGGCTCTAAAAAGAGTGAAGATAGTATTTGACATAATAATAGGACATGATCATCAATTTAGTACGTTATGTTCTCCTACCTGCGATGCGAATGACGGCTCTCTCTGCAGGGTCCAGCACGTCCCCGGACGCAGATTTGGAGCGTTTGACGCGCTGATGCTTGGCTAGGTTCCACGGCAGTGTGTCTCCAGGGAAAGGAGACGTACTGAGCTCGCTCGGGCTATCCTCAGACGCCGACCTCTCCCGCAGGCGCGGACGAGCCCCTGACATGGCCTGCAAAGAGTTTACAACAACGCAGGATCACTAACTGTGGCATATGTAGTCCAATGCTTGCCCCCTTCTATCCCCACAATTACTGTATCGCTGGCCACCATTCAACCCCAAATGGATCTTCCCAGATGCTTTAGAGCAGGCAGGGTATCATTTTACTGAAATGCTTCTCCAAAGGTTTAAGTAGTCAAGTAGGTTTTATTGTCATTTCCACCATACACACACAGCACACAGTAAAACGAAACAACGTGCTTCCGGGACCATGGGGCAACACAAGAACTAGTGCTGGGAGGTAAACCGGTTCATACCGAAAACCGAATTTTTCTCACAGCCTAACATGGCCTAATCAACGTTCGGAAAGCGGCACAGCTGGAAACTGTTTAAGCGGGACCTTTTTCACTGCTGCACCGCTAAACACGGACCGTCAGCTAGAGGTAGCTGACGCTGGAGTTGAAAATAATGAGACACAAGAACAAGAGGAGCCATGTCTGTTGTCTGGAGATAATTTGGATTTAAAAGGTCGGACGTAAACCTAAAAACTATGTATTGCAAATGCTGTCGAGCTAAATAACAAGTTTGAGCAATTTGTTGCACCACCTTAGCCGTAAACATGCTTTGGAGTGCCAAGAATGTTTGCAACTAAGATCGGCACGCTTCAAAATGCAAAAAAGCTACAAGACACTCCAGTCAAATATCACTTGTAGACACGTTTGCGAGAAGTACATCCTACGACAAAAAAAGCAAGCGGTGGATCGAGATAACCAATGCCATCACACACCATATAGCCAAAGACATGGTTCCAATAAGTACTGTGGAGAAAAATGGATTTAGGGCCATGATTAAGACATTGGTTCCCAGATATGAGATCCCAAGTCGCAAGTACTTGAACCAAACAGCGATCCCCAATTTGTACCAAGAGCACAGAGGGAAGTTACAAGCAGAGCTGGCTACAGTCCCTGACTATTCACTGACCGCTGATATGTGGGCAAGTCGCACTGTGGAGCCATATTTAAGTCTGACGATTCATTTTATTCATGATGACTGGCTATTGAAAAGTTATTGCCTCCAAAGAAGCTATTTTCCAAATGACCACAAAGGCGAATTACTTGCTGCAGGCTTGCTGGAAGCACTCGAGTCCTGGAGGCTTGCAGAGCAGAGGCAAGTGGCCTTCACAGCGGACAATGGGGCCCAACATCAAGAAGGCAGTCAGTATTAACAATTACACTCCGGTGCTTTGGACACAGGCTTCACACAGCCATAGGTATGTAGTAGTTATTAAAAATTAAAGGGCTGCTTGTGAAAAGTATGTTGTGAAAAGTAGTCTTGTCAAAAACGTGTTTGAAACTATGGTCGGTTTCCACATCGTCAAGTAACACTGGTGAAAAATCAAAAGCAAGTTCAGTCAGACGCAGTAATTCATTTCATTCTGTAAAATGTGGTAAACGCCCAGTCAAAAATGCCATCAGATCCCGTGAAACTGATATAATTTTGAAAAAATACCATGATAAAAACTTTTGGCCACACCGCCCAGCTCCAACAAGAACAGAACAGAACACCACAAGACCACAAGTGCAGACAGGACAATAAGAGAGTGCAAGAAAAAACACGAGAGCAACAAAACAACTGGACAAAACAAGACAACAGTCAGTGCTATCTACAGAAGCTACGGTCTGGATGAACACAGTATTTTGACAGGTACTGTATTCTAGCAGCAGAGACCTGTGTGCGAAAATGCAGAAGAGAAGTTAGATGTGCAGAGGGAAGAAACTGTTCCCCATTCTGGCGGTGGAGGTACGGGCCTCTGTATGTTCTTTCTGCACACAACCTGTCAAAATGTGTTTATCCGCACTGTAGCTGTTGTCAATTGCACTGATCGTCGTCTTGTCTTGTCTCGTCTGGTTGTATTGTTGCTCTTGTTCTTTGTCCTGTCTGCACTTGCGGTCTTGTGTTCTGTCCTGTTCTGCTCTTGTGCTGCTCCGTGGTCCTGGAGGCACGTTGTTCCGTTTCACTGTGTTCTGTGTGTATATGGTAGTAATTCCAATACAACCTACTGGACTTGACTTGACTTGGTTATTGTATCACACCTCCGGTTTATCGTAGTGTTGTGTTTCATCTTAAAATTTTTGTGACCAGTTCACAGTTATGGTTATCTTCTGACCCATCAATCTAGATGATGTTCAACAACATCAGAACAGTAGGCCAGCAAGTCACTATTCCCATGCCAGACGGATGTTCCTGTAGGTCCTTGGAGGTAATGTGAGGACTTATCTTTCTAAGAGATTCCTGACCTTTGAGATCTTGTCTTAATGCCAACAGTTCTCCTTAGCCTCCATTTCTTAATGACATTCCGAATAGCGAATGTATTAGGAGGAAATGTTTACAAATGCTTTCTAAATGTTCTTGTCTTATTCAGCCCCTTAAATGAGCCCACGGCTGTTGAGTGACACATAATTCATTGAGTTCTGGAATCATCTAGACCTGATATGGAGCCTAATGAGCCAAACAAGCTCTCAGACACTAACAAAAAGACAACGCTCACGGACTGACTGGAAAGAGAGCCAAAATGTCTCATTTTATTTACAAACCAATTTATATTCATTTAAATTCTTAAATTCAGCAAACATATGGCAATACACTCTCCCGGTCAAAAGTTTTTAGAACACCCAAGTGTTTCAAGCATTTTTTTATTGAAATTCAAACAGTTCAAGTCCAATAAATATCATGAAATGGTACACAGGACAGTGCTGAACTGCGAGAGGTTTAAAAATGGTGAGGTTACCCAGAAGTGGGAAATAATTCTGTAGCTCCATGC
>JBBPCX010070120.1:0-10855 GCA_037974365.1 Hydrocynus forskahlii | reverse complement strand
CCTCCTCCCAACACACTCAGTCTCTCCTCAGCATCCTCCTCCCAACACACTCAGAGTCTCTCCTCAGCATCCTCCTCACAACACACTGAGTCTCTCCTCAGCATTCTTCTTGGATACATTTCACTGTGTTGTATTTGTATGACTATGCATGTGACAAATAAAGAATCTTGAATCTTGAATCTTCTCCCAACACACTCAGAGTCTCTCCTCAGCACACATCCAAACCAACACAATCTCACCTCTCTGACTTTTCCTCCAAAAGGTCCAACTCAAGCTGTCCCTGTAATAAACTCATTCCTGATCCTGTCCATTCTCATCACCCCCAGTGCAAACCTTAACATTTTCAACTCTGCCACCTCCAGCTCTGCTTCCTGTCTTTTTGTCAGTGTCACTGACTCCAAACCCTACAACATAGCTAGTCTCACTACCATCTTTAACACACATCTGTTTACTAGTTTTAAATTCACACATCATCTGAATAATTTATTATTTCTTCAAATGTACATTTTAAGTTATATTTAAACATTAGTTAAACATCTTACAATTAATTGTGGTAGAAAGTGGTACAGTTAAAGAAAACTAAGAAGCATACCAATAACTACATGAACTGTATGAAAATCCTAATAAGCTAATGATTTGTTCATATTTAGATATGCTAAATGAATGATGTATTCATAATGTGATCATTTATCTTATAATGTGTTACCCAACTTAGTCAATTGCTACATCAATGCTATTTGCAACTTGGCTAATGCTGACAGACTTGTACCTCAAAGAGTCAAGAAATGACTCAGAATCAAACCTCAGAGACTTGGGATTAGACTTAAGCAATTGCTGTAGACCTCAGAAACCCAAGAAATGACTTGCACATCAGAGACTTGGGACTTGACTCAGATTCGTACCTCAGGGATTCAAGACTTGACTTGTACTTCAGGAACTCAAGACATGATTGTACTTCAGAGAATCGTCTTGGACTCACACTTCAGAGAGCCGAGCCTCAGACTCATATAAAGTGACATGTAAACATCTCTAACAAATCTTAAATACATTTTATTTTGGTTACGTAACACCATTTTGAACAAGCAAACTTATGAAGTGTACATCACAATTTATCTTATACTGTTTCTCTGATCAAACAAATAATACTATTGAATGATGTGAATTGCCTTCGGAATTTGTACACAGTTTCATCCAACAATAAGGGCAGCATGGCACCTCTTTTAATGAGGACAAACACTGAAAGCAGTATTTCAGGTAATATCTTACTACTGGGTAGTTTTCTGCCTACATTTTCTTCCAACACTCCCAGATCATTCTGAATTATGTACACTATAGAGAGCACCACCATAAAACATTTCCTAATTTATTAGATTTATACGGAAATGAGTGAGTGGGTTTTAAAGCAGAATTAAAGTAATTACGCTCATCGACTTTAATTACGAGATAAACTGGATGAACCTTTCCCCACATTTTTCAGTTTTCATTATGAGACGTCAACTAAAAACAAGTTCTCAATTTATCATGTCTAAAACTTTTAAAGGTACTGTGAACATCAATCACTTCTTAGTTATTCATCTTCATTTAGCTCATTTTGAAGTTTCATTAGTGATAAAATATTTTTATATTTCATTCTGCTGACTTTCCTTAAAAAAACCCTGAAATGACCTAATGTACATTAGGCATTGTTAATGTCCCTGTGCCTTGTGTCATGTTAACTGAAAGAGCAGATGTCACAATCAGTTCCCAAAACTGTAGATGCAATTACTGTTGCTGTTAATTTGTATTTTCATGTGTTCTTTGCAGAGATTGGGGTGTTCCACAAAGCAGATTGATTCTAATTAAAACACAGTTTTGATCGAAAGCCAAAAACAACCATTCAGGCATGCTTTCAGAAAGTGAAGTGTGCGCTATCATTAAAGCATTTGTTTTATTTAACCTCAGTCATGCCGTCAGCTTTCCAGCTGAAGAGCATGAGGAATAAAAAGTCAGCTCCTTGAAACAGTTTAACCTTCAGATTCTGCATACATTCAGTTTACAAGGCATTATTTATATAATATATTTTTTTCATTCCTTTATGCAACCAATCAGGATGGATTGCATTTAAATTTTATTTATACTTTGTATCTACTAATTTTTCTATTTGTTTTAATGTTAAAATAACAAAAATGTGGCAAAAATTAGGGTATTTTTAGAAATACATTTTTTCTTCCCAGTTTGGCCAATCTCCAAAACACATGTAGTATCATTGCATTTATTTTTATCCAGGCTAATGTAACTTCATTAGACAGCTCAACACTTTTGGAGGAGAACACTAACTGCCCATTCATTTATGTTAGCTAATGGCCCATATTGGCTAGTATCTCTCTGAGTAATCGGGGAAGAGGGAGGGTCATCCTATCTAACCAGAGAAAAGAAGGCTAGTCAACTGTGGCATCACTAGGGATCAAGCTTTATTAAAGTATTCTTTTAAACAACGGAAGTGTAAGAAAGAGGTTTAAAGGCATATGCACGAAGGCCGATAAGGGTTAAACTCAGACATGCCTTAACATATTTTCCAATAGAAGCCCCTTATCTTTAATCAGCAATATCAACATCAGGAGGAATACTTCATTCAGAGGCAAGAAATCCATGGAAAGCCTCCGTCTTTTCATCCACAGATGAGTGGCGTCCCAACAGCTATGCTGGAAAAGATGCCCTCAGGCGTTTGCTGTTTCGTGTTCCTAAAGGAGTATGGAAAAAAGAAAAGCGCAACCGATCTCGATCCTCCTAACCGCCTACTGAACTCTCTGGTGGAGCTGGTGGAAGCTGCTTTTGTTGCCTGCTAGCGTCCATGGGTTGGAAAAGTAAAACACATTCAAGCCCAGTGGCAAAGCATTACGTGTTTTCCACATCACACCCCTTATTCACCTTGCCATGTCGTAATGCGTCAGCTTTTACCTGCAAGTAGTTATTCCCCTCACACCATTTCCCCCCAGCTGTTAGTTTCAAAGGATGCTTACATATCCACGGACAGAATTTCCTGTCTGCCTTCAAGGAAGAAGTTTTCACATGCTGACTGTAGGTCAATATATAAAACAGAATATGAAATTTTATAGTCAACATTTTTTCTTACTCTGGGCTGCTAAAATGTCATTATGCATATATAACACTAAAATCAAGCCAACAGTCAATGCTAGCATTCAAAGTTTTATCAAAGGAAGAGCGTTTGAAACAGTCTTGTGGGGACAGGATCTCGTAACTTGTGTTGGATGTTGCTTTCAAGGGTAAGCCTCCTCTAAAATCCACTAGCCGGAATGCCAGCCCAAATGTAGCTTCTGATTCTTTACACGTCATCTTTACATCTACATTGCCTATTAAACCAAGCAGTATAGTCTGGTTTAACATAACTGTTTTCTCTTGCAAGAGGTAATGTTTAGTTTTGTACCACACAACACACACAAATATGCTTATTGGCGATTAGGACTTATGTTTAGCTATACGTTACATCCATTGGCTTGCTCTCCAGTTGGCAATGCTGATGGCTGCACACAGCACTCTGTTTTGAGTTTCACCTTCTAAGGCATCGGGTAGTTTAGCTCAGTCAAAACAGGTTTGGAGTTCAAAGTTTTCATCTGATCTTGGATTCAAATTCCTCCACATTTATGATGGGCCCTGTCACAAAAACTGATTTTAACACTAGAAAGGCTGAAAACTGGCTATACCTAGAAAGGCTGCGTGTGTCAATTGAAGCAGTGCCCAGTTTTGCACAAGACGCTTCTTCATATGACCGCTGCTGCAGTGTTCGGGCGTTTAGTCCTGCAGCCTGCCGGCAGACATCCACGCAAGCTGCAGCCAGCAGACACAGCAAGTGTCCAGTGGACTTTGGACCCAGAGCCCATCATACAGCGCCAGTTGCCGTTTCAGAATCAGAATCAGGATCAGAATCGCATTTATTGGCCGAGTATGTGAGCGAACACATACAAGGAATTTGATTCCGGTCGATGGTGTCTCTCAAGCACAACAGTATAACACAACAACAATATGTAAAGATACAATGAACAATATGCTGAGCAATATAATACACAATAATGTACAATCTACTATATGAATACGTAATATGGATAAATGTTAACAAATGTATATAAGTATTATTTGTACATATATATTTATAGTATTTATAAATGTTATATTTTATAGGTCACTTTGGAAGACATAGATTATTGTATATTATTATGTAGATTGTATATTATTGTATATTATATTGCTCAGGATATTCCTTGTATCAAATTCCTTGTATGTGTTCAAATTCCTTGTATGTGTTTGCTCACATACTTCAAATCAAATTCCTTGTATGTGTTCGCTCACATACTTGGCCAATACAGGCAATTCTGATTCTGATTCTGATTCTGATTCTGATTATTATGATATTACGTCAGTTGACGCTCGCAGCCATTCTAGGTATATATTGCTGTACCATACCCATTTCACCAGCAGTTTTGTGTTACCATGTTTTAGTCAAGAATCATAAAAAAACAAAAGTAAAATTTTTTCAGATTTTTGCAGCAAGAATTTCAAGGAGAAATAGTGGTAATTTTCTTTGATTTGTATCAAATGACACAGTCAGCTGTTCTAGTGTTAAACTAATGTTCTTTCTGTACAGTGGTGGTGATAGGTTTTAGGGGTGTCAGGTCCCAACAGCGGCCAACAGGGGTCGCTCTTTGTGTAGATTGGGGTTTTTGTGTTAAGACTTTTATTTTGAACTTGGTTGATGTCTGTGTCTGTCATGTCAGCTGTATTGTGTTTGAGTTTAGTGTTTGTGTATGCTTATTGGTTGATGTGTTAGACTTGAGAGTATTTAAGGTCTTTGAGTCCTTAGGTTGGTTGTGGTCAACCCAGCTCTTTTGTTTGAAGTCTTCCCTTCTCTTTGTAATAAATATGGATCACTTTGAAAACACTGGAAACAGGCAGGACCCAAGACAAGGGGTCTGCAATGCAAAAATCATAATTTTATTTACTATGGGAAATGACCAGTGAGCATACATGTCTTCTGAGTGTTTATATGTAATGTTTATGTTGGTAAAATAGTGGTAAATCTGAAAAACTCTGGGTAACATTTTGCCTTCCAACACCCTGCATGTACCTCTCTGCCATAAGTGGAAAAAGTTTTAGGCCAAATGTTCATGTCAAAACTATCAAAACAATGTCTCAGGCACCAGGTAAGGTATTCGTAACCATTTTGTGTAACAACTTTCTGCAATGTAGCTTTTGAGAAATCAGTGGAATTAACCTTTAAGATAATTTGTCATAACATTTGTAATTTGGAGACATTTGTAACCTGTAACTATTAACACCTTGCCAGATACATTTCAGAATGTTCCAGTAAGTGAATATGAGGATTTTTTCTCTTGTTTTAGAGTGCCTCACTGCCCTTGACATGAGCAGATGCCCCCAATCTCTAGCATCACAAAATATGTTGTTTAAACATCTGCTAATACTGTTAGAATGTGGTTTACTGTAAATACACACACCACTAGCAAAAAATCTATATCTCATGTCACATAAACAGTTCTTGGAGGAAGATTATGTGCAAAGTTCACTATCATTCACATTTTTAAATTATCACTCTTAAATTATCAGTTTTTATTTTCTGACAATCACATGATATAGTAATTTAACATATTAACACTGGCTTTGGTACATTGTGAATGCCAACCTTATATGCAGAACAATACTATAATATATCAACAAGAGTAGCCAAGTATATATATCAAGAGTAGCCAGGGAAGAAAATCAGTATACATTCAAAGAACATTGTTGGCAAGGGGATGATCTACAATAGGCAAACACCTATCTATAGAAATTTGTAAGATTAATTCATTTCACATGTCATTTCAGTTATTTGCAGAACCAGACAAACTGCTGACAGTAGATGGCACAAAGGCACAAGCATGCCATCCTGGAGCAACCCACAAACTACAGCCAAGCGCTCTACTAAACTTGTTCAAAGTTAAATGTATGTTAAGCAGGGGCATAATAGCAAATTATTGTTGAACTCCATTTACTGAGGGATTTAAACAAAAAAATTGCAACACTATTGATCAGCAGTTTGCTTTGCTAAGATGTTAGGATGAAAATATCATGAAGTACATGATTTTTGCCATGCCTTGATGCAACAAATGACATTATTCCATTGATGTACTGTAAACTGAAGTTGATGTCCTCTTTAGTATTCTGAGTTTTAATCATAGTTGCTGGCAGTCCAGGTTTATATAGCCAGATTCAAAAACGGATCTGCCTTTTACCTGCTTTCAGTTTATTCACTAAAGGCCTAAAACAGGTCATAATGGGGATGGCTGCTAAATATAGCCTGTATCTAACAGAGAAGGATGGAAAGCCGCTGCCAGGAATATCGTGGCTGGGTCTTACTTTAGCTCTGTAGGAGCTCCTGAGAATTCCATGTTTGCCACACACCCAGAAACCCTGCTCTGGTTGCCGTGGCAATGGAGGCAATGACTCAGCGAATGCAGACTGTAGTGGCAGATATGACTCTTACTTTTAACAGAGATGTTCTGAGCTAAGTCAGGAATGTGTTCAGTAGAGCTTTATAGTGTTTTATAGTTTATCAAGGACATTCTGTCAGCATAACAGATGAAAGGAGAAGCAGTGCCTTAATCCTCTTAAATTAAATCCACATTTTATTAATTATTGTAATTTAATCTTAATATATAATGGTATATTGATAGTCTATGTCATAATTCAATAAACAGCTACAAGGAAAACAACAAAGAGCATTATTCCTTTAGGAAAATGTTGGATGGTGGCTATTTTAAAATAGAAAAGTGCATTTCTTGAAGAAAATGCAGAGTGGTCGCACAGCAGTTGCCAAATTGTTGCTAGGGTACTGATAAGTGATTGAATGCTAGTTTTTGCTAGTTACTATGGTAACATAAGTGGTTGGAAAAAGAAAAAGAAGAAAAAGAATGTAAATCAGATAGCAATAGCGTTGCTATTGCTTTGTGATTTGCATTCACTTATTTTTTAAAATAACAATAGAACTAGATTTGTACATCTGGGCCTATGTTCTTATGTGGTATTAGTTCCTAATTGTATTTTCTCCCTTTTCTTTGTCCATGGTGTCCATGTTGGAAGTTGCTGAAGTATTAAACGGCCGTGTTTGTTGAGTAATCTGAGAAAGTTATCAGCAGGAACATCATCTGAGTAATCAGTCTGTACATTAATCCTACGATCTACAACTCTTTATTGTGGCAACAATGCGAGGAGAATTTTCCTACCACTGAATGCTTAAAACGAAGCTAAGGAAGTTCACAGGATGGATCTACAATAAGGAATACGACCCTGCATGACCGCCTGAAATGACTCAACCTGAAAGATACCAAACATGTCAAAAGCATTGCTCTTTTCTTATCTATCCCTTATGCCAAACTGACTGAGAATTGTTTAAAAGTGGTCATTTTATGTAAAACCACATTTTCTTCACTTTTCTGGAAAAAAAGCTCCTCCACATTCACTCCCCGGAACCATACAACTAAAAAATTTGTAAATTCAAATTTTCTGTAATGTCGTAAAAACCAATGTGGTTGAATATGTGAACCAGCAGCAGGATGGCCCCACTCACTCAGACTGGAGCTGTAAGAGGTGTTTAAGCCACTTTTGAATGAGGCACAACACAGAGCAGCATATCAGAACAGAGATCATTTGCACATATCAGTCTTAAAAACAGCCTGCTTAATTCTAAGGGGTAAAGAGAGGTTGGAAATGGCCTCATAAAAAATAAAAGACACTTTAACATACACTTTAATGTTCATTTACCTGCTCTAACACATCAGACTGTATTCATAGAGGATCTGATAAGCTGAATATGGTGCTTTGAGGCAGGACTAACAAACTGTACAGTACAGGGAGAGGTGTGTTGAAGGACTGGGCAGAAGAGATTTTTTTGTGAGATGCAGCTAAAAAGTTCATTGGTCTGCATGTCTGTAAAATGTCATTTCACCAAATCATAACTACATGTTGATGTGTTAAAGTGGTCACTGGTAGCAGGTGAATTTATTACATGAACCAATTACCCCACTTTCAAAAAAAAAAATATTTACTGTCAGCTAGTAGATATTTAATTATTAGTATTAGTAGTTAGTTAATTATTTACTATTTACTAGTATGCCTGGCCTTTCATTGCAGTTGTGCTGCACTACATTCAAATACACATTTCCCCTCAGTTTTGCTCCCCAGTCATGTACAATTCCACCCACAAGCTAGGACTCCCTCAGTCACATCCATACCGCTAGGATAAAGGCTAGTATGAGCTTCCTCCAAGACAGGTGAAGCCCCAGTACATATTTTCAAATTCTCTCTAACATAAGCTTGAATAAGCTTGAATAAGGAGGAGTCCACAAATCGCCAATTACTTTACCTAAGCGAGGCCCATAATGGCTTGCTTCAAGCTTAGTGTTCGGGTGCGGGGCTGTGATGGCCATCCTGCCCACCCAGAAAATTATGCTCTCTTGGATTCCTGGCCACAGATGGTTATAACATTATCAGGAATCACAACCTCCTGATGATATGAAAATGTGTCATCAATGAAAATGCATGAAATACATTTTCAGTGTTTTTTCATTAAACTGACTTAAAGTGTTTTATATTCTGATATGACTGTTAATTAATGGCAGTTCATTTCATAGCTAAAATAAGGCTCTAATTTCATGTGTTTCCCTCTGGCTTGATTGACTTCCCATAACCTACTGAAATGGAGATAATTTATCACTCCTCTGCCATGCAGAGCTCTCTGAGCACTTTAGAATGGCTGTAGCCATTTCTGTTGAAGGGCTATGCTTTTAGGCTAAAACACTCTGGTCTCCGTCTCAGTCCAGGTACACCACTCAAGTATGCTATTTGTGTTTATTAGTGGAAAGAGTTACATGAAGGACGTCTCTCATGATTCTAAATGTATGCACACAATACATTTACTGACTGTAGTTTATCAATGGTCAGGACCATCTGTGTTTATATGTGTGTGTGTGTGTGCATGTGTATGTGTGTGCATATGCGGGTGTATGTATGTGTGTGCGTGTGTTTTAAACACTGTAACTGTGGCAGAATAGTCACAAAAATTGTAAAAAAATAAAATAAATAAAAAATAAGAAATTGTTTTTTCCTTACCATTTTTCCTTTTTCATAAGTGCTTAGGAAAAGAGAACTGTGGTTCTTAGGGAATCCAGCTGCACTGTCACGGTGGTGTCTGGTGGTGGGTTTGTTCCCTGTTTTTGGTTCTGTTCTGCCTGTTTTTGGTTTCCTGTGTCCTGTTTTCTGTTCCCTGGGGTGGCCAGTAGGGGTCACCCCTAGTCTGTTCTTTGTATGCCTGTGCCTCGTGTCACCTGTGTCCTGTTTGGTTTAAGTATCAGTTAATTATCATTACCATGTGTTTCGTGTCCTGTCTGTGTTCCCTATTGGTTCCCCCAGTCCCTGTTTCTGTATAAAGTCTGTCTTGTCTTTCTGTTCGGGGTGCGGGCATTAATGTGGTAATGTTGAAGTCTTAAGGTGTAATGTACCAGTGCTTGATTGATTTAAATAAAACCACGGTGAAGAAAAGAACCCTCCGACTCGGTCATGGTTCTCTGGAACTCGTGGAGCTACGGCGCTCTCCCGGGCTGGTCCGGGTGCTGGTCGGAGGACGAGAACGAAAACATGCCGTTTGCGGCACCGTCGCCGCACCGCGGGGGGCCGTGACGCGGCCGGTGCCGTAACATGCACATGCATTAGGCTACCTGCTATGTGATGTACTGGATGGTGTGATGGATGATGTTGTGTGTTGTGTGTATATGTATGTGTATACATATTTATATATAGGTATGTATATACATATAAACAGTTTATATATGTATATACAATATATATACATATATAAGTCTGTATACAATACTGAGTTGTTATAGTCACCCTTTATAGTTAGGGTTAGGGTTAGGTTTATAGTTCCCCCCTTTTTTACACTCATTGTTGATCTGTGTTGTGTGTTGTGTTGTATGTTGCACCTACAGTCCAGTACGATGATACTTCTGTGTATAATTAGATATATATGGCTGGGATGACAATAAAGCTCAACTTGAAACTTGAAACTACTGTATTCTGAAAATGAGATACAAAACATATGAATCCCAAATGGTAAATAGTAGGGATGCATTGAATATTCAGCCACCGAAAATTTTTGGCCGAAATTTTTGGTTTCGGCTGAAATTTTTTTAACGCGACCGAAATAGTGAAGACGCAATGATGATGCAACCGCAGCCTGTACGCGCCAGATTGGATTAGAGCATGTCTGCCATGTGGACGCAGTTTGATATATCTAAGACACAGAAAGGCATTTGTACCACGGTTCTCTTTTCGTAAGTACTGCCGAAATTTCTAGAGGGGGTCCATCCACAAAGACTTTCTCACCGTCGGGATTAATTTATCATATAAAATCAAAACATCCCAGTCGCCATGCAGAGTATGAAGCGCAAAAGAGGCAAGAGCCTTCAAGCACACCCACTCGAAGGGCAGCTGGTAGCCTAGTGGTTAGGGCGTTTGCCCTGTGATCAGGAAGTCGTGGGTTGGATTCCCAAGACCACTAGGTACCACTGAGGTACACTGATCAAGGTACTGGTCCCACACACTGCTCCCCCGGCGCTGTGTTCCTGACTGGTTTAAAGGGGTTAAATGCAGAGGTAGAATTTTGTGATTACAGTTAATGGGCTATGTCAATCTTTGCTTTAATACACTATTTTGTTATAAGCATACAGAGAATGTTTCAACAGTTTTTAAAGCACTTGTTCTGAATGCACTTTGTTCATGCACTTCGTTCAGAATATTAAAATGCACTTGA
>JBBPCX010070119.1:0-10855 GCA_037974365.1 Hydrocynus forskahlii | reverse complement strand
TATCATCGCTATTTCAGCCCTATTCAGACCCAGATCACCCTGCTGCCTCTCCTGCGTCTCCCAGCTCTCTCACACACGCTACGGCCGTGTGAAGCGCTGAGACTCCTCTGGAGGTCTGGAGAGAGCTAATGCTAGGCTACCTCCAGCCACGCAGCTGTGCTCTAAAATTGAACCGGGAGACATGCGAGCGTCTTTTCCAAAAGGCAAATATTGAATCACTATCACCATCCTTTCTCTAAACAGATATTTTCTCTAAACATGTACAGCCATGGAAAAAAATAAAAGACTGCATCATTTTTTTCCTGGTCATTTCTTTTGTAATTTGTGGGAGTGTGTCTGTGTAAAATGTGCATGATTTATACACTATTGAACACACTTGATTCAAAATTTTTGGAGAAGATTTAAAAATAACACATAAGAATTTATTGTACCATGGAAATGTTAAACTACACAACATTATTTTACAGTGCAACACTTAAAATGGTAATGTTAAGTGCATAGCGTCTGCATGTGTGACCTCTATTTCATCCCAAATAGCTACTATACAAACACTATTGCACTTACAACACATATGGAGGCATTTCTTATTTTTTACACAGCTCACACTGTAATAGTTCATAAAAGAATACCGACCTGTGCATTTTACACAGCCGCAAATTGACACATAATGAAAAGAAAAGAAGGGAAATGTGGTTATATAAGTGGTTATATATTATATATTTCTTTGGCTGTATACTCTATCACAGTTTTTATTATTAGAACCTCAAATGTTATACTTGGTCTAACATAAATTGTGTGCAAACAGATTGCCTGCACAGCTTCCTGTATTTCATTTACGTGTAAGCTCTACCTGTTGATGAAATGTTGTTTCATGGTCGCCAATCCGTCATTTTTGGCCCTGTCTGTGCAAAAGATGGAAAGACTGCCAGAAAGTGAGGCTGACTCTAAATATGCACCAGCATATGCAAGATGCTGGTCCTTTTCTGGGTCAGGTCATTTTAATAGGCTGTGTTTAGGACAGGTTATGAAACACTCTTGACTCAGATGCAAATTCAACAGTTATCAGCTGTGGCTGCCGATGAATAATGGAATGTAAAAAAAAAAATGTGGTCCACAGGAGGAAATGAAAGAGCGGCTCTTTTATGCTCTGCTGATTTCATTATAGACATCATTATTGGCTTAGAATGGCAACATCTATTATCTGAAACCCAAATTATGACCATTTCATTGGACATGGATAGACCTTTATTAATGCAACAGCTCATCAAAGAAGCACCACTGGCCCAGACAGCACAACTCTGTCCACAGTGCCACCCTGTCTGCCCTTTTTTTTTGAAAGTCTTGACAGCATTGGGCCTCTGCTTCCTCTGCCTCTGCTTCACATTATTTGTCCTTACATGACACATCTCTCCTGAATTTGTTTAATTCAGATATTCTCCACCAGAATCAGTTTAGGCTGATTCACCCTTATATTTATCAATTGATTAATACACTGAACAAAAATATAAATGCAACACTTTTGTTTTTGCTCCCATTTTTCATGAGTTGAACTCAAAGATCTGAAACATTTTCTACATACACAGACCCATTACTCTCAAATATTGTTCACAAATCTGTCTAATTCTGTGTCACTGAGCACTTCTCCTTTGCCAAGATAATCCATCCCACCTCACAGGTGTGGCATATCAAGGTGCTGATTAGACAGCATGAATATTGCACAGGTGTGCCTTAGACTACCCACAATAAAAGTCCACTCTGAAATGTGCACAGTTTTGCCTTACAGGGGGGTCAGAAAACCTGTCGTGGATGGTCGTGGATGAATGGCACAACAATGGGCTTCAGGATCTCGTCACGGTATCTCTGTGTATTCAAAATGCCATCAATAAAATGCACCTGTGTTCGTTGTCCATAACATACGCCTGCCCATACCATAACCCCACTGCCATTATGGGCCACTCGATCCACAACATTGACGTCAGCAAACCGCTCACCCACATGACATCGCACACGCTGTCTTCCATCTGCCCTGAACAGTGAAAACCGGGACTCATCCGTGAACAGAACGCCTCTGCAACGTATCAGATGCCATCGAATGTGAGCATTTGCCCACTCAAGTTGGTTACGATGATGAACTGCAGTCAGGTCCAGACCCCGATAAGGACAATGAGCATGTAGATGAGCTTCCCTGAGACTGTTTCTGACAGTTTGTGCAGAAATTATTTGGTTATGCAAACCGATTGTTGCTGCAGCTGTCCGGGTGGCTGGTCTCGGACGATCATGGACAGTGTTGTGCATTCCTATTTTTCGTGAACGCTGAACTGAATGAGTCGGTTTACAAATTATGAACATAACTGTGAGTGAAGTTCATTCTCGTGAGACTGAACGCAGTTCACGTGATGGGAAGTTCTTTTCAGAGAGCTGGCTCTCGTGGCACGGCTCCCAAAGAAGAGCCGGTTCTTTCGGCTCCCAAATGGCTCTTAGTTTATTATCAACCATAACCTCATATTTTAGCCTAACTTGGCAAATATGAATGCTTTGTGTGGGATAAAAAAGTGGGTAGCGGCTCTTCTGATTCACTACAAAGCATTGGCTCTTCTGATTCACTACAAAGAATCGGCTCTTAGTAGCAGGCTAGCACAAGAGCACGCCTCGGCAGAAATGCACATGGGAAATAAACGTATAAATGGAAGGTATTTATGTTTAGTACAGCTAAATACTGTATGTTTGAGGTTTAGAGCTGTAGTTTGATTTTCACTAGTTTGATATGGTTTTAAAAAAAGACAACGGCTGTTTATTTTTAGTTATGTTCTTTTCTGAGCACTTTAAAAGATATGTCTTTGTGTTAATGTTTTCTGAATAAAAATTCCATATACAGTACACCTGCACCTGATATCACCATAACATGATACGTTGCTTAAGTGGTAAGATCTATTCTCAACCTCAAAATTGGTTTTTAATGTAACTTATGTCTGTACTTGTTCAGTAGTATGACAGATTGAGGGAGAAGAGTGAAGGAAGTTCAGATAGAAGGACGTTGTATTGAAAATGTAAAAAAAACAAACAAAAAAACGAACGTGAACCAGTTCATTTTTTAGCTGTGAACTTCGTTCAAAAAAAAAAAAAATTAACTATGAACGTGAACTAGTTCATTTTTATTTCAATTAACTGTATTTTGAACTAATTCTTTTTCAGTGTGAATTGGCACAACACTGATCATGGAGGTGAACATGCTGGATGTGGAGGTCCTGGGCTGGTGTGGTTACATGTGGTGTTTTATGAGGCCAGTTGGATGTACTGCCAATTCACTGAAATGCCTTTGGAGACAGCTTATGGTAGAGAAATGAACATTCATTTCATGGGCAACAGCTCTGGTAGACATTCCTGCAGCCAGCATGCCAATTGCACGCTCCCTCAAAAATTGCGACATCTGTGGCATTGTGCTGTGTGATCAAACTGCACATTTCAGAGTGGCCTTTTATTGTGGGCAGTCTAAGGCACACCTGTGCAATATTCATGCTGTTTAATCAGCACCTTGATATGCCACACCTGTGAGGTGGGATGTATTATCTTGGCAAAGGAGAAGTGCTCACTGACACAGATTTGTGAACAATATTTGAGAGTAATGGGTCTTTTGTGTATATAGAAAAGGTTTCAGATCTTTGAGTTCAGCTCATGAAACTGACTATTTTTGTTCGGTATAAATAGTCAATTATTAATTTATTATTTATTTAGGGGTTTCCTATCAAGCAGGGTTTATTATTCGTCCAGTGAAATATTTCAGCAGGAGTACAGTAATTAACCCTTTAAAACTCTTCCTAATTGCGCTGTTAAAAGGAGCTTCACTTGTAGAAAAGAGGTTACATGTAAAGGGGTATTAGCTTAGGTTAGCATAAGTAACAGATTGCAACTGAGAAGTGACTTCACCTTATGTGAACAAGAAACTGAATCACTGGTCACGATAAGACAACATTTATTTACCATGCTAGACAAACACAAAACATACAAACACAGAATAAAATATATGTGAGTAGTAACGGAGTGGGTAATGATATCGATAAGCTTACTGAAATTACTCAAACATTCCTGAACAGCGGCTTCATAAAACAAGTAAGACCCAGTAATCAGAAGTACACGTATGATTGACCTTTGCACCAAAGTTGTCAAAATGAAAAGGACTGTATACTTATTCACTGAGGTGGAGTGAAGTTGGCCTTGGAGTTTCAGAGTTCTTGGGCTTTGAAGCTTTGGAAGTTCAGAGGAGATGAAGCAGAGTTTCAGGCGTTTATCTTGATCCTGGAGCTCAGCTCAGATTTTCTTGGAGCGTCTCCGGTATGGGCTCTGCTTGGAGCGAAGCAGTGGAGCGGACAGCTGGTTTTGAAGGCTTGTTCTGGTCTGGCTCCGCTTGGAAGCCTGTGGCTGGAGCCTTATGGTCCCACTGAGCATGGGGTTGTGGGGCTCCTGAGCCCCCATCCTTGTCACTTTTGGCCAATCAGCCAAGGGCAGCCCTGGGACAGCAAGGCCTCAAGGGAGAAGCCTCTTTTATGACTTTGTTGGAATGTAAGAAACTCCTTGTTGGTAGAGAAGTTTTATAACTTACATAAAGTTCATAATTTGGTATTGAAACTTGCAGCATTGTGATGATTACAAAAATACCAAACATGGCAAGCTTATTAATAAGATTCACCACACTATGGCCTAATTGGTGTACACAGTCTAATTGTTCATAAAAACAAACTTCAGAAGAAATGTACATAATTTTGTCATAATTCCCTTTAGTAATCCAACAATTCTGCATTTCTACACATGTTCAGAAGTTTAAGTTTGTGTGAAAATGAATGAAATCTCTGTTTTCTTTGTCTAACTCTGTGGCTTGCACACAGCTGTCAGAGTCGATTTATGGCTTCCTTAAGCCATTGCTTGAAATTGAAATAAGAATATTGTATCTAGTATTCTCCGGCCACATCTTGGAGTGACACAGATATTTAAAACAAGAAGATTACACCGCCCTGAATGTTTCAAGATCAAGCACGACAGGCATATTCCCAACAGTTTTGGAGTTATAACTCAAATCCATATCAGATGATAAGATGCTTGAACACACAGGGTTAACCTGGTTTACACATAGGATGAGTTTGGGAACAAGTAATAGGAAACAAGTAATTTCTTAAACACAGGACTCCTAATTGCAACAAGTCATTCTTTTGTTAAACACAGAACTCCTCTCTGGGTTGTGAGTATGTTTGTTCCTCGGTGTCCTGCAGTAAGGGGGAAAAGCGTTATCGTAAGCAAGAGGGTTGACCACTAGGTCATCTTGATCAGACACCAACTATCTTGGTTTCACTATTTGAAATAGGAATTATTACATTGAAATTACGCAATATAGTTCTTTACATAAACATATCTACGAGAATTCAAACTTTGAAGACAGGAATGCAGGTGGGTGTGTGAGGGGGAGTCTCTTGAGTGTGTGTGTCTGTAGGAATGTCTCTGTTTTTCTGGAGACTGAATGTCTGGCTCTTTGTTTGTTTATTGCTCCCCAATAGGCAATCAGGGCTTACCTTTTGAACCCTCCCCCATTTGGTGTGGGCAAAGTTCATTTTGTTGTTTAAATTAGCTGTATCTTTTATTGAGGCTGCTGTATCCTCTCTCTCCAGGGTGAGATAAGACCTTGGGACAAGAGGGCCTTGGGGGTTATATTTCCTGCACATCTGCTTTTTCCAAGACAAAGCATGTGGCAGATAAAAAAATCTTGAATCTAGTGATCATTTCTTGCATGGATCAGAATCTTTGATCAGTGGGGTACAGTCTTTCATGCGTCTTTTGGCTCCCCATGCAATAGACTTTTACTCTCTGCTCAAATACTATTGCATTAAAAGCTGAATCATAAGCCCCTGTTAGCAACCTTTTTACACCTCAAGGTTCTCAACTAATTGTTCATGGTTTGGGCTTTGCAACCCCAGTTCCATGACAAAAAGATACCATTACTAAATTATGTTTTCCCCACCAAAACATTGTACAGTTTTGTAATTATACTCTGAATAAAAGTACATAGAATCTGGGAAGCCATAACATTACGGGCGCATGCATATTGTGGCCAAATCACAGCATAGATAGCTACTCGTCTGTTGAGTGTAGTTATTTTGCTGAATTTCTTGTTTCATGCTGCAAACATAGAATGTGTCCAATTTCCAGCTAAAAAGTCATAGTTGGTGGACACCAACCTAATCCACAGAGGGCCAGAGTAGCTGCAGGTTTTCAATTCAGTCAAGATGTACCTCTAATTCCACTTGTTTAATCAGTTGGTCTCTGTCTAAAAATGATTGGATATCTGACGTGTACTATTGCTTAGCCAGAATGAAAGCCTGCAGCCACACTAACCCTTTTCTGCATTCATTTAAAGCCATCGTCCATTTTTGTTTTACTCCACAAGCTTGGCTTTTCAACCATGCTTTTGTTCTATGTTTGAATCAGGTGAATAATTGATCATCTGGAGTCATGGTCAGAAAGAGAGATCACCAAATATAATTGCATATAAAATTTACATACATAATATTTTTGTTACTATTTAGTGAATAGTTTAGTTTCTATCTATCTATTATTATTATTATTATTATTATTATTACTTATAATTTATATTTATGATTAAAAATAGAGGATATCACATTAAAGAAAAGGGGAGAATGAAGAGAACACTTAAATGCTGTACTTGAATAAGATGTCAATTAAATGCTAAGAGAAAAGGAGATTGCTGATTTTAGTTTACTACTCATTTGTGCCTGCAGATTCTTCTCAGAATCTTTTATTCTGTTTAGGGCTTGCTATGTGCTGTTAAACAGAGAATTGCTTTGCAGTTTAGCTCATTGTCTGTTTCCCCAAATATAGATAAGATGAACATGACGCAACCTGCAGAATATTTTATGACGCTGCAATGTTTAATGTTCTCTTTCTCTAGCAAGAAAACGTGGGCATCCATAAACCTCACTTGGTCTGTGCCTCCCTCTCCATGTTTAACAGCCCTTAAATAACAGCATGAATAAATATATCTTCCTAACCTACTGACTAAATATGGCTGTTTTTACTGCTTAGAGGGAACATCCTGTCACAGAACGGGAAGTGAACAAGAACGTACCTGAGACTAGGTGTGTTGCCTTTGTAGCGTGACAGATGAGCCCAGACGCAGACAGAAGCGAGAGGGCTGGTTGATCTATGAACGCTCTTTGATCTATGAACGCTCTGGGTAGAGTATGATTCCCACCGGAATCTCCGTTCACAATCATGCACTAGTATAGAGAGAAGTTTTACTACGTGAGTGAAGGTGCAGCAAGTCAGGGCGGTGAGAACTCAAAGAGTGAGCGCCTAGGTAATCCCTTTTCCTGTTTATATACTATGTGACGTGCTCATTTCCTGTGACCCTTGCGTGTCACGTGACTAGTGCATGTGACACATCCTCTCTTCCCTCATGGAAAGATAGCATCTGAAAAAACAAGTTTAATATCTCTTTACTTTAGGTTGAGTGCTGGGTTTAAAAAAGTCACCCACTTGCACACACCAACCAAGTCACCCACTTGCACACACTCAAATGCCATCCATAGATTTTTAGGAATACAGTGAGAATGAGAACAGAGCTATTGCTATTGCTGTAGACAATTGTCTAAAGTGACAATATTGTTGCCTGTTGTGTTTGATAGAAAGATCTTAATATTAAATTAATTTTCTGATACTGTTAGGGATTTTTCCAGAAAAAAAGGACAGCCAACTGAAAAAGGTTCTCGACATGCTAGGACAGCTTTTTCTGCTGCCAGAGGCTGAATGTCTATCATTTTTATCAATGTGGGTTACCGAAGTTAAGCTAATCGGTTCTGCCCTCAACCAAGTCCACCAGGCTTTGGAGAGCTCATAAAGGGTTTACAGTGCCTCATGGCAGACAAGTTGACATGTTCTTTTCTCTTGAAAATATGGCTTTCGTGAGATTATGTCTATTTCCATGTGATGTTTTATTTGCATGGGCTCAATTCGCCAGGCCCTTCACCTCAACGGCTTAGCCTTAATCTGCCTTTAACCTAAGCCCAGAAAAGACAGGCTGATAATCACCATTTTTAGACTCTCAAGCCTTTATTTAATTATTTGTTTTAATGTGTTGTGCCCTTTTTAATATGTCATGTGGAGAAATAAAGCAACGGGTTAGCTGTCTTTAATGGAGGAAGAATAAACAAAATTATGGCAGCTCAAGAGTGACAAAAATAACTATTTTAAAAGACTTTCAGAGGGAAGTGTGACTGTTTCTTCAGACGTTTATTGGACAGTTGGCTCAGGGCTGATGTGAACTGTCATTATTTCCTCCTCCCTCTCCCGCACAGTTCTGTAGCATGCAGCAGATTTCTGGGCTATGAGGCGCGGCTGTGCACCGAGCTGTTCCCCCCACCTTTTACAGTGACACTGCATAAAACTTGTTAGTCTGCCCTTACTCCAGACCAATTTGTAGGCATGTGATTGTATGGATAATCTCAGGTTACATCTGGCTGCATTTAATTTTTGCAGTGATGAAGGTGGTCAGACACCGCAACTCATTTTTTCTGCTGCGATTGCCGCACCACTTTCTCGTCATCAGCATCTGCACTAGGCGGCCCATTCGCAACATTGTTAAGCGTACATGAGAGTGCCACTGTGGGGCCATCTGTGTGCCTATGAGTAAACAGCAGTGGCCACAAGGGCTGCAAAATAAACACAAGCCCTTCCCTGACAATCATAACTAACCTCTGTGTCATTTATAAACTTTTAATATCTGCTCCTGCGGGTAACGGCTATTTTCTCCTGGTACATGGCTCTTCATTAAAAGTTGATTTTCTGTCAGACAGGATCCCTATCAAATTAGCCACAGCCGACAGCTGTGGGCTTTTCTTTATTTATTTATTTTAGTTATTTATTCTGCAGTGTAATTTCTATTTTTAATCATGGCATAGCACTTATCTTGGTTTCAAGAGCCTTGCGTGAGAATTATCTATTGCTTCGTCGCTCTCTCCTGCTTTTGTACTGTTCCTGGGATATCTCTCTTCCTCTTTCTAGTACTTGCTCTGCCCTTCTCTCTCCATCTACCTTTGTCTCATGTGTGCAACTACCTTAATAGTGCTATTCAGAGTTCTGGGAAATGATTGATAACATGAGGACAAAGTGCAAGAAAAGCACCACAAAACTTATCAATTTGAGCTGGAGAGTTGTTTTGAGAACTGGCTAGATCTTAGATTAGAAAAAACAATTTCCAACAGGTTTTGTACACAGCATGAATGTAACCAGAACAGAATAATGTGTTTTTTGTTCTTTTCCAAGCACTGTTTCTTTTTTCCCCTTCTTCAAAAGCCTTTCAGTGTTTACCTGCTTCTCTACTTGTATTTCTTTAGACACCAGCTCTTATATACGCTCCATCACTATAATTAATCTGAAAAGGAGAATAGATCACTATTTTATTTCCTTTTTCCCCAGCTCGCACATGTTTCTCTTGCACTCAGCCAGTTCTCAGGCTGGAAAAAATGCTGCTCCAGCACGGGTAGCATCAGCAGCAGATCATATGCAGATCCTCTCTCATTAATGCAGAACAGTGATGGTAGGAGCAGGAGCAGGAGCCGGACACTCAGTACCTCTATCACTACTAGCAGTGGAAGCTGGAGCTGCTTAATGGGACCAGGGCCAGGCTCTCACCTGGCCAGCAGAGATCAAGATAGGTTGACAGGTGAGCCTGCATATGATTATAGGAGTTGTGCAGGGTAGACTAATTGTGGAGGGCACCGACCGTACCTTATATTCTTTCTCCCAGCTTCTTGCTCTGTCCTTCCACTCTCTCTCTCTTTGTTGATCTCCTTATTGCATGATTTTCCTTGGCAAGAAATCAACACTTGAACCACTCAGTGCACAGAGAAACCAGCTTTGGCTGAGTTCTGCAGGCCACTGCATAATGGTGTCAAAGTGTATGTGCATTTTTTGTGTGTGTGTGTGTCACCATCTTCAGCTCTTCACTGTAAAAAAAAGGGAAATATTTTGTGCTTTATCAAAGGTGAGAATGCACAGCCTCAGCACAACAATAAATTACTTTCATCTTGGCAAGATAAGCTCAGCTCATATTCTCCACTACAATTCATTAGGGTTGAGGGAATCAGTGTCTCCCTCTCTCTCTCTACCTCTTCCCCCACTCTATCCCTCTCTCTTTCTCTGTCCCTGCAGCAGATGACAGGGAGGATATGAGAATTAGCCAGTGTTAAATATGAGAATTCCACCAGAAGCTGGAAAAGGCTGACAAAAAGCACTGTGTGCTTACAATGACATATTACTCAGTAATAATACCCAGCATATTCTTTACTTACAGCGTCTGCCTCAGTTTGGGAAACTGTCATATCTTAATATTGTTTCATAAAAGAAAATCTATGTACTCACTATGGTATAGTATGGAATTTGATGTCAAGGAATCCATGACTGATACTACGGCACAGTCCCTTACATCACTGGTAACTACAGTAGCTGTGGGATCATGAGATGGGCTATTCTTCATTCCACACACAGATCACTTTGGTGCCCATGACCATGTCGTCCATTCACCGGTTGTCCTTCCTTGGGCCACGTTTAGTAGGTACTTACTATTGCATACAGAGAATTCCCCACAATTCCTTCCATTTTGGAGATGCTCAGACTCACTTGTCTAGCCACCATAATTTGGCTCTTGTCAAAGTCTCTCAGACACTCGGGGCCCGGATCCCGTGGCGCCTGGGCTGCTCAGTCTCTCTTGGGCGCCGGGGCGGCGTGGTTGTGGGCTCTCACCCTCATCGCAAAACATTCCATGTCAAACTTGGACACCGCATGCACACACTCA
>JBBPCX010070118.1:0-10856 GCA_037974365.1 Hydrocynus forskahlii | reverse complement strand
GTGCCTCCTGCTTGGTTGGAACGAAAACCTGCACCCACAGCGGCCCCTTCTGGACAGGTTTGGGCACCCCTGGTTTAGACAGTGATGCTCTAAAATCTGCGTGCTGTTGTGAGTTAAATATTAATATTCTAAATATCTCGAAATATTGAGATGACGTTATCTTGGATCCTAGTATCATTCGTTTGTCAAGATGATCACATTTATTGTATGACAGTATGTGCTGTGGTTGCTGTGGTTATAGTGTTATAGTAGTGATGAATTAATAGGAGAGAACATAAATACTTAATAAAGGTGGTTTATAAAGGAGTGCACCCAGAACAACAGCAGAGTCAGCTGCTGGTATTAATTTGACACACGCCAAGTATGCTCAGTAGTTGCGCAAAACGAAAAATATTGTTGAACAGCATTGCCTGTCAAACAGTGAATATGCGTTTCTTTGTTTATTGTGTTGTCCTTCACAACGCTCACTCCATCAACTGGTCAACTGTTTAGTGTGATTTAGTAATGGATCAACTGGCAAATGTAAAAAAGTATACAGATAAAACCCTAAGTGAAAAGACGGCAGCATATCAACTGTAATTTTGAATCACAATTACGACATTATGTCAGAAGTTAGAATGCTTTGAATGTTTATTGAAAATTCATTGTTGAGTGTGCCAAAACACACCAGTGTGAGAGTATCCTTCAAGGGAAAAAAATCAGTAACACCCCCATGTGACGCTGTGTGCTCAAGGGTTAACCTTTTGAACTCTGGGCCATGTATGAGCGTTTTTGCATCCCTTTATTTATTAGGCTTTAACATTTTAATTCCATTAGCTAGCCATTCATGCCTCATGTTTTTTTTTTTTCAGAAGGCCTAGGGCTACTTATTTATGTAATTATCTGATGTGAAACTAACAAGTAAAATCTTGATATCATTTTCATAAGCAAATTTTAGTTTTCGCCTTGTGAAATTTGACATGTTTTCATTCATTTCTACAAGACAATGTTGTTCAGTAGAGATTTAACTTTAGAAGTATGTGGGGTAAAGGTCCATAGCCACTGTTATATAATTATTTTCAAATTGGGACATTCTATGGCTTGTTACAATATAAAAATATACTTACTTCCAGAGAGAATTTGAATGTGACCTTCCTTGGTGTCATTATTACTGATCAGATGACCTCTAGAATTCAGTCAAACACTTTCTCCCAAACAGTTACAAACATATAACACAACACCATTAAAAAAAATGATATAGCAACAGAATGAAAATAAATGTATATTTATTTTATAGAAAGACAGTGACGAATTATGACAAATTTGTTACACTTAATCCAACGACAAGTTTGTGGACCATTGCAGAAGTCAACGCACGCTTTATTTGTGCCTAAAGTAAATAATATGGATGTTTTATGGAGTTTCAGCAGTGTGTTTTTTGTGGGAAACCTTTTTAAATTTACTTTGTTTTGCACACACAATTACTCTGGAATTATTTATTGCACAAACACGGGGTATAGGGTAAGTCTTCTAGATTTCACTGATATGTGTCTAATGCTTGTATGTTTCTCCTGTCCTGAGTTATGAGTCTGAGACTAAAGGTTACAAAACTGAACGCAAAATGCGTTCATGGAGTTAAAAAAGATTATTATGGAAAGAAAATGAAGTCAATACCAAGAGAAAGCTGGGGCGAGAAAAAACAAGTACCAAAATAATTATTACACTAACGAAAGGCCAGAGATACATATAACAAAGAGACTCATAGCTCATAACTCATAGACTCATGACAAAGAGAGACAGGTAAAGGAGGACATGAAAAGAGGACAGGTGAAAAGAGGACATGAAAAGAGGAAATGCCTACCCCAGATGGCCACCCCAGGTGCAGCAATCTAGAATGCAACAGCATCCCCTTTTAATGGCCAGGTGTCTTCATTCACATACAAATCTTTTGCTTTTTTGCTAAAGATTTCCATGGAGGGGAATGTTAATGAGGAGTTCTTTTTTTGAAGGCTCTACTGTTTTTTTTTGTTTGTTTGTTTGGTTTTTTTTGCAGGGGGGGAGGGGTGGTTCTAGACTTGTGGGCAAAACTTTTCTGTGAACCCAATGTTCACAAAGTTGCTAGATCAAACTCCCACTTTACTCACCCATTGTGTTCTTGAGCAAGACACTCTGTTGCTCCAGGGGGATTGTCCCTGTAACTAATAATCGTAAGTTGCTCTGGATAAGGGTGTCTGCCTAATACCACTTCACTTACTCATGATGGTGGGGCTAAGAGTTGAGGGATGAATGGGAGTGGCAGAGTTCCACATTAAAATGTCAAAGCTATTACTTTGTATTGTGAATTGCTCTTGTATTTGCCCCTGAAATGCCTGTGTGACAGCAGAGCTGTAGAGGCGCAGCTTCCAAACAGCAGTTTCAGGCCAGTGGCGATATAGACAGCGATCCTCTAAAATCTGCGTGCTGTTGTGAGTTACATAGTAATATTCTAAATATCTCGTATCAGTGAGATGACGTTATCTTGGATCCTAGTATCATTCGTTTGTCAAGATGATCACATTTATTGTATGACAGTATGAGCTGTGGTTGCTGTGGTTATAGTGTCACTCACTTACTCATGATGGTGGGGCTAAGAGTTGAGGGATGAATGGGAGTGCGAAGGTGACTGGGTTGACTCACCAGCCCAGTGAAGCATGGTGCCAGCTTGTGGGATTCACTGAGGAAAGTCCTTGGCAGAAAGCAATAATAATTCGCTACCACCTGCTGATTGATTGGCTGTTTCCCTGCCGATGGCACTCCCACCTCCTCCTCCTGAAACATGGGAAGTTTAAAACTATTAAGGAACTCGAAGGGAGACATCTTGACAGTTCCAGTGGCACAAGATGTTGCATCAACTGAGAGGACCAGAAAGAAGGGTTCAGACAGAAGAGTTCGCCAGACACAGCAACATCTTGGAATCTGGTTAACCCTCTACATCTGGCAATTGGACCAGTAGCTAGAGGAAAGGCTGGAAACATAGAGTTCCTACACCTGCATCTGAGGTGATTGGTTTAAATGCGGAGAAAGAATTTTACATTGTTGACACGGTGTGGAGTGGTGTGGTCTTCTCACATGTGTCTATAAGGACCACTTTAATTTCTCACTCACAAATTGAGCTTCAGAAGGTTGACTTCACCAGCAACACCCAGGGGGGAGCTTCTGACATGCTGTGTGGGGGCAATCCCCCCATCCAAAACTAGATGGACCCCCTTCCATCTAAACTTTGTGTTAGAAAATTCTCAGATTAGCATTGGGCACTAGGTTCACTGGAGAATGAGATATTTTGTGTTCTTATGTCACAAATGATATATGACAGGCCCCCTTGGCTTGTGTGGATACCACATGTGGGGCCTCCTTGTCTAAAGATGAAAATGTTGCCATTTTTTCTGGTTACATGAAGGCTGTGCAAGACCATGAGGGCAGCATGGCAACTTTAGATTGTTGGATCTGAAGAACCCATTTGAGGATTCTAATATTTTACAGTATTACTAACTGCCACCTTTTCAAAATAAGTCTCAAATAAAGTAAAATACTGGGCAAAAACATGTTTTTTTCAGTACTAAAAAAAATCAGAACTAAAGAAAAATGCTTGTGTGTATTTTGACACAACTATGTAGCAGACACTTACTGCAATTTTCAGTTCATGACCTGTATGTAACATCATGCAACAAATATTACAACACAGAGGCTCTGCTTATCTGTTACCACCCTGTTCACCATATGGAAGATTCAGTCTGATCATGCGATAAAAGAGTTTAGCAACAGTGAGATAAAGAACAGGTTCATCACATAGTCATGTGAAAGAATTAAAGACACCCCATTAAATATTCAAATATTTATTAAGAAATGTTCACATATCTGTGTCTAATCTTTATTTTATTTATCTCTGGAAAAGACAGGGATTTAATTGGAGGTAAACAACAAAAATTAAGTATTACTCATTAAATAAGAAACAAAAATGCATTTTCTAACTAAGGAAAAAGTTAGGACATCCTACCCCCTAATAGCTCATGTTACCCCCTTTGGCTGAAATAACTGCAGTGCAATGGCTTCTTGTAGCCACATACCAGTCTCTAACATCGGTCTAAGGTATATTTGCCCCTCTCCTAAATGCAGAATTCTTTCAGTTGTGAGACATTTGAGGGGTTTCTTGCATGTATGGGCTATTTCAAATCACACCACAGCATTTCAGTGGGATTAAGGTCTGGCCTTTGACTCGGCCATTTCTTCAGCCAGTCCTTGGTGGGTTTATTTGAATATTTTGGGTCATTGTCATGTTGCAGGTTCCAGTTTGGCTTCATCTTTAATTTTATTACAGATGCCAAACATGTCCCCTGTTCTGTTGTCCAAACAATTCACTTTTAGACTGATCAGTCCAAAGATTATTCCAGAAGTCCTTGTCTTTGTCTATGTTCTCTCTGGCAAACTTCAGTCTGGCCTTCATGTTTCTCTTAGACAGCGAATGATTTTAATCCTCACCATTTACATTTACAGCATTTAGCGGACACTCTTATCCAGCGCAACGTACATCAGTAGTCCACATCTGTTCTTGAAACCTGTAATACTTAAGTCAGCATCCCCTATTCAACCAAGTTAAGGCAAAAGTAAGGAAGGCATGGAGACAAGAGTAAGGTTTTGTTTTTGTGAAAATGGGGAGAAAGAAATAAGCAGGAACAAGAGGCGTAGTTAGTCACCAAGATGCTCCTTGAAGAGGTGGCTGTTCAGATGATGCTTGAAGACAGCGAGGGACTCCGCAGATCTAAGGTGTTGTGGCGAGAAAGACAGATCTTCATCTAGCATAACACCAAGATTTCTTACCTTCCTTGAAGGGACGATAAACAAGTTCCCAACAGAAATGATGAGGTCGTGGCTTGATGATGGACTCACTTTGATGAAGTGGAGCTCAGTCTTGCTGGGATTCAGCTTGAGGTGGTGGGCCGCCATCCAAGAGGAGATGTCGGCCAGACAGTCTGAGATGCGGGTTGAGACCTGGTTGTCACTGGAAGGGAAAGAGATGTTGCGTGTCATTAGCAAAAAATATGTAGGAAAAACCATGTGAGGATATTACATCCCCAAGAGAACCAGTATAAAGAGAAAAGAGAAGCGGTCCAAGGACCAAGCCCTGTGGAACACCAGCGGCTAATCTTGGTGGGGCAGACTGGGAACCTTGCCATGGTACCTGGTACCTCCAGTCATCAATGATTGCCAGGCTGTGCCCGAGATCCCAAGGTTGGTGAGAGCGCCCAGGAAGAGGGTGGATTAAGGGAAAGTCTGGCTTACTTTCCCTTACTTTCCCTTGAAATAAGACACACTTTCCCTTAATCCTGTTTCATGGAACAGGACCCAGTATATACATATAAAACAAAACCCCAAAACCAATAAACAAACACAAACACCAAAACACTAAAACAGAACTCAGCTGTGACTAATACAAGTTAAAACCCATCACCTTTTTCAGAATAAAAGTCCAAACATTAATGACCCAATGGTGGCCTCAAGCAGCCGCTTACTGGGACATTACACTCGGAAGCCATTAGAAGAGCTCTTCTTTGGAACTGGTGGATGTGTTTGCAACAGTGGTGAAAAATACCGCTTAAAATACAATCATTGATAGTTTATTTTAAATTTGTGTTTGAATTTATTGTCAGGCACCTAAAAGCATTCCTCTAAAAACAAGAAATGTAACTGGATTCTGACTATGGTCTTTTCAAGGTGCAATGTGGAATGAGTAGACCCTTTATTTCTGTATTCTGTCGCGTGTTTATGTGAAGTACATTTACATCTATTTACAATTAAATGAATTAACTTAATAGGTATTTCAAAAACATCTAGGATTAAATACATTTATAAACCGTTTTCTTTCCTTTCTTACTTGTGACTACTAGGCCTCAAGCAGAAGGCAGTAGATTAGTAGATTATAGCTAACACACCTAGAAAAAGAAATGGCAGGGCAATGGCTAAAGGCAAACAATCAATCTAAATGTAAATATGCACCAGAACCTAAATGTTGGCATATGCACCAGAAACTAAACTAAGTTCTAGATCACACATGAACACCTGTTCTCTGTGTTTGAACATTTATTCTTATGCTAAACCTTCTTTAACTGTGTATGCAAGTCTCATGCCTCCTCATGTCATCTTATTGTCTGCTGCCAGCTTTAGAGAAAATCTGTAAACAACACAGACAAAAACAGCCTCTGCAAGTTACTCAAACTGGAACATGGACTCAGTGTAATATCTCCATCTACATATTTCCATCTCATGCTTTGCACAACCTTCCTGTAGTACACAGTGTTTGCATCAGAGAGAGAAGTGCATTTTGCATTTTACCAAGCACTTTCCTCATAAACTGCTAGTTTTTTACATAACATGCAGGCAACTGGAACCAATGCTAAACCAGTACCTCTTGTCCATGTATGGTTCATCAAATGGCGCCTTTCTGTTAGTACTGTGTAGTATTTCCCTACAAGTGAAGTATTTTGGGCTTTAATGTTTGCCTTAGTAAGTAATCACCATTGCTGGGCTTTTATGTTTCAGAAAAAAAAATATCCATTAGATCAGTGGGTATTAAATTGACTTTATTTCAACATTTCAGGATTAACATGCAGTGATGCAGTAACTGTTCCATCTGTAAAGGATTCTAAACTGAATTTCCTTTAATCAAAAATAGTACAAGCAATGACTCTCTAAGGATTCTCAACATCTTTCTTGATTAGGTGCAATGATCATGTCCATCCTCATCAATCCAGACCCCTGCGTCACATTTTCGGTACTTGATTTCATTCTTGGCTGTCACAATGCAGCACGCGCCGTAGGGGACTGGAAAATTCAGGGAGATGGTCTCAACGTAAACCTCACTGTTTTCTGGGTCTGCAACAAGAATGCTGGTGAAGCCTTCCTCCACACTGGGAGCCACAAGGTGCTGTTCTGGCAGCAGGTCAACGAAGTTAATGTCTTCCTTGGGTTTGAAGACCCTCTTGGTGCTATTTGAGTCTGATTTTGTTAGCAGGTCTTCAAGCTTGATCTCCTTTTTGTGGTAGAAAATCCGAAGGTTCTTTCCCGTTGCATTGGCCACTGTGCTTCCAGAACCAGGTTCACTGGAGAATGAGATATTCCCTGTTCTTATATCATGGATATGACCAAACGCGGGGCCTCCTTGACTAAAGATGCCAATGCCTCCAGTGTTTCCTGTCATGGTACGGCTGGTATGGCTACCCATCTTTCCTTAACAAGAACATGAAGTTAAAAAGTGATTATTTTTCAGACTGTTAAGCCACACTGCTGTCTCTAATGTTGAGAGTGCTGTTATAAATTTTACAGTATGCACTAAAAAATCTCTCATTAATAAAGTATATATAGAAATTATATAGAAATAACCAGTAGCAAAATAAACCCCTCTGCAACAATGCAAAGCAAAACATAAAGCCAATTTCTTTGTTCATTTTACTGCTCTGTTTCACCCTATACAATACACTGGTAATACTGTTGTGTATATGTATTAAATTCTGTATTATGTTCACAGCACTAAATATATAAAAACACATTCCTAAGAGGTGGAACGGGGCAGACATTTATTTGAAGAACTTCTGAGGCGCAAACCTTAGATTGTAAAATATTACTTTTGTTCATATTTGTTTCGTTATTGCATTAAAAACATTTATCTGATTGGAATAAAACCAGAATAAATCTCCGGCTACCACATGAAGTGTTTTGTGTTTTACCTGTTTTTTTTTCTAAGGAATTTTGGATGCACATATCTTGACATAATTATGCTCCTCTGCAAAACACACTCAGTTTCTCTATATCATCACTATATCATTTCCTAAATTAATGTGAAATCGTTTAAGCAGCATAAAAAGAGGAAAGTTAAAGCATGAATACTCTTTGTGGACAATACTGCATTTTGAGAAGATAGACAATTTTAGAAATTACCTTTTATATGGCTTGAAAGGTCACTGTCAGTGCTCTCTGAAAAGTAAAATGTGTTCCTTCTGAAAACCAACAGCAAGATAAATGTATAAATAAATAAAAATTGGATTTTTTTTTTTTTTTTCAAAAAAAGATCTCAGTGATTGCTGCAAGATGTAACAGCAGTACTTTCAGGCTAAAGTGCATAATGAAAGAAACAGTAACAGGTTATAGCATTATTGAACCATGAGTATCATGAAACTGTAGTTTTAATTCAGTTCCCCGTGACATTTAACATAACTGGTAAGTTTCTGATCACAGGACTACTGCTAACCCAACATAACCCTCTTTTCAATACATGTACATGCTCTTGATTGTTCTGCATAATTGCATGCATTCATACATGCCTTGTATATTCTTGGGCTGCTCTGTCCATTAAATGTGCTACGTGCATTTTCTGTGAGTGGTTTGGGTTAGCTTTTAGACACCAACATGCCATTTGTAAATATACCACAATACCCTTTCTAAATGTAACACAATGCCCTTTCATTAAAAATTCATTTCCTGGCTTCTTTTTGAGATTTTATTTCCTGGCTTCTCTTAAGAATAAAAAAAAAACTTTTCAAAACTTCATACTTCATACACTCCTCAAAATCTACTGATTTTACAGAACAGTTGTTCATCATCAAAAACACATTAACTTTCAGAAGAGCTGGAAAACACTGACATCAGGCAGCAACACAAGAGTTTCAGGCTATTTGACAGGATATATTCCACAAACAAGTCCACCGCAGAATGCTTTTTCTCTAAAATTATTCCACAACACATGAGTCATACATCAGCACAGACATACAGAGTGATAAAACAATTAAATATATAATTATGTGCCCCCACTTCACATCCACATCACACTTTGTCTTCTTTGCAACAGCACACCTGAGACAACCTCTCTTTGCAATGTCTAATTCACCTTGACCATCTTCAGCAGATATGTCCAGACATAGGGCCTAAGGTGGAAGGGGGTGGTAGTAGCCTGGTGGGTAAAACACTTGCCTGTGACACCCACTTTCTACCACTGTATCCTTGAGCAAGACACTTAACCCTCAGTTGCTCAGTGGGGACTGTCCCAGTAATTACTGATTGCAAGTTGCTCTGGATAAGGGAAAATGCACTTATTCCTCTATTGCCTATAACAATGAGATGGTAAAATGGCCATTGTCAATGAGCAGTTACCAAACAGTGATCATTTTGACACTTTAAACAATAGTTTATAATAGCAAATGAGGTGAACCATTTGTCACATGTGAACACTCCACAGCACACAGTGTGAACAGTGTGAAAGTCTTTCTCTGTATTTTATCCATTCACCAAGTGAAGCAATGGGCAGCCAGCGATGCAGTGCGTAGGGACTGTACCTTGCTCAAGGGCACCTCGCGAGCAAGCTAAAGTAAACGTGGTATCCACACATTATTGAACAATTCTTGTGGAAGAAATATTGGTTATCTAACCTTTCCCGCTATGCAGCTTAATGTTTCAGCCAATACAGAAGGACTAACTCTCCAAACATTTGCTAGCGTTTAACTGAAAATAGAATCCAAATCACACACTTCTGGTAACGTTTTTCTCTCCCCTGTCCTTTCTCCTTTCTGTGTTCTCTCTCCAACAGAATCTAACATTATCGCTGATTGGCTTGGAACCTGTCTGTCTTACTGAAACAGACTCCAAACTGGTTGAAACATGAACAGGCTCCAGAATTGTAGTGAGAACAAATGGTAAATTATCACTGATTTAAAAAAAACCCGAGTTGATAATAACTGATATGCATTAGATAAACAAACAAAAAAGGGAGAGATAAAAAATTTAAATCGCTTATCTCCAACCAGGGTTGCAAGCCTCTTATTTATCTCTTTTCACCAGTTCTCCTTTTCTGGTCAGGTGCATGTGTACCCTAAAATCATGTCAAAGATGAAAGCCATGAAAAGTGATCCCTGTGTAGATTTTTTCAGTGCTCCAAAACACATCAGTACATTTCCACCAATCTCCCAAAACCAGAAATGCATTTAGGTTTTGTAAATACCTCATCATTGAAATGAGTCACAATAGAAAAGTAGGATGATGGGAACAAATGAAAAACATGTAGTTTGCCACAGTATGCCCTCACTGTAAAACAAAAATAAATAGAAGGTGGAAATCAGTATAATCATCATTATAACACGAATAATAATCTCTCAAACTCATGAACAGTCTTGCAAAGGTGTAAGTGAAGTTTTGATACATTTGTAAGAGCAGGTAACACAGAGTGTTGTGAAGTTTTTTCCCTAATTACAGTGTGTAAATAAATTGTGTATTTTAGCATTGTTCCTAGAACTGGTAACCATACAAGTTTAACATGTAACATTAATTGATCCGTTATAATTATTTCCACATAATTGCATCAGTGCTGTCTTGGCTATTTTTCAAGGGGTTTATCAAGAAGGTGAAGATGGGAATGCTCACTGTTGCTGAAAGATGCTGCATCTCTGCCCACTGTGACCAACACTGTAATTTATCAGGAAGAGACTGTGGTTCTTCAGGAACTTGCTGGCCTAAGAACAGCCTTTGCATGCTTGTATGGTATCTTGCCTGCAATCAACATGAAATATCCCAAAGAACTCAAGTATACCTTTGAAGCAGTTCAGAAGACATTCATGGGTCTTGGAGATACCTGCTTTACAAGGGTTCAGTCACTGAAGAATAAACTAAACACATAACTGGCATTGCCACCACCTCCTTCATCATTATAACATGAAGGCAGCAGGTCCAGATGGCATCAGCTCAAGGGTTGTCAGGTCCTGCGTGTCACACACACCAGGTCATGTGACGTCATTCGGAATCGGAAGTAACTCACATGTAGGGTATATAAACAGGAAACAGGTGACAGTCTGCACACAGAC
>JBBPCX010070117.1:0-10857 GCA_037974365.1 Hydrocynus forskahlii | reverse complement strand
GTTAAATGTGGGGGGGGGGGGTCCAAATGAATTATTATGAAATGTTAAGGGGACCAATCCCCTTCAGACTGAATGGCAGTGATGCCCATGCTATCAACACTGGTCATGAGGGGTCGAGTCTCAGGGCCTGAACTTGCTCTGCTGAGCTGAAGCCACGTCATGCTGCCTGGCATTGCAGCATTGCCCTGGAGGAACCCGCCACACTTCATTTTCGGGGTGAGCGGAGTTGGGTGGGAGGGGGCAGACAGAAAACATTATGTTTTGGTCATTTGAACAGGAACAATGAGGCCTTTTGTGTCAGAAATATTCAGGGAGAGATGAGATGAATTCATAGAGAGAGGGACAGAGACTGTGCCCTTGTGTTTATTTACCCAAAGGGTAACCTGAATTGTTATTAGCCAGTGCCAGTAAATAGCGAGGACTAATTGGTTTCCATCACATTTGGAAGCCTCTGCCCTCACATCCAGAACACTCACCCACCCATTGAACTTTTGTCTGTCCAGAATGAAGAGAAAAAGAGGGCAAAGCCCCCCCACACAGCCCCTGACCACACCAAGGACCTATGACCCAAAACGCAACCTGAGAGCCCTTATCCTTCACTATATATTTTTACAGTCAAGTTTTCCCACCTCTTTTTATCCCCCAAGTCAAACTGTTTTGGTAACCATTCCATTAAGACTGGACTATGTACATGTCACATCCGTGGTGCCTCTCTCAAGTTCACTGGACTTCTGAGCTGGAGTTTGCCAAGACCCCCAGGCCATGTGCTGGTATGTTTTTGTTTGGGGCATTGCTTGGCAGTGTACCTGTCTCGTACCTGTTTTATGTATTGTAACGATTACAGAACAGGACCCAAATGCAGAATAAAAATGGAAAGTTTTAATGAAGCACCTAGTCCGCAAAACCAGAATGCCAAAATCCAAAAACGTAGCAAAGTCCAAAACCAGAAAAGCAGTACATAGGCAACCAAAGTTCAGTCCAGAAGGCAAAAGATAAATCCAGAGTCCAGAAACGGGTCAAAGAAACACAAGGGAAGAAACAGTCCAGAATACAAAGGAGAACGCTCAGTAACTAGGTAGGCTAGTATACTTCGCACTGGTGGATAGTCCTGCAGGCCTATATACAGTCCCAGGACGTCTAGTATTCAGGTGAACAAGATCTCTGCCCTAGGGGCCTGGAGCTGTGTTCTGCAGAGGGCTGTCTGGGAGTCACTGGCTGGGCCATCCCTCCTAATTCAGTCTCAGTCCTTACATATATATTGTATTAACAGAAAAAAAATAAACAAAACAAACAAACAAACAAAAAAATGAATAAAATGAACATCACAACAATGCAAGAATTTAAATATACATGTATACACCGTACTGAGAGCAAACACAGTTCTTATCTCCAATTTGGGTTGGCTCGCCACAACCACTGGGATCTACCTCTACCTCTACAGAGCGGAAGTGATCACAGCAGAAGAGTCCATGTGCAGGCCTCGGAAGTCACGGAAGGAGGAAAATCATACAAAAGAAAAATACCCGGCCAGAGATTTAAGTCTCATACACACACACATACACACACACACACATGGTCACTATAATAAACACAGCTCACACCAGTCCAGCTTCCAACCGAGTTCTTTCAGTCCTCACTCAACCAATCGGCCAAAATACATTCTATCCATTTAGCTCTTACAATAACAGCACAAAGGAGGTAAAATTCTGAATTTTCGAGTGCTAAGTTTTTTGCAAACTTCAGTAAGCAGCCATCTCGTTCTCGGTCTGTCAGAAAAAAAAAATGGAAAAAAACAGAAAAAATGGTCAGTTGCGCAACGTCACTGACGTGCTCAGCTCGAGCACATAAACTCCACATCACCCATGTCACCCATGTCTCTATCACATTCAGGAAAAGCACATCCATCATTTTTTTCCTTTTCTTTATAAAATGAAATGCCCTTTCATGAGAATATGAATAGATGTGTGGGTATTTAGTCTTTAACTATTGCCATAAGAATGTCATAAGAAACAATATGAATTTATCAGGAGTTCTGTGTGTGTCATATGAGCTATATGAGTTCAATTATTTATTTAACACATAACCTACAGCCAACTAGACTAATGACTAGGACACAGTAACCAGGGTTGCAATTGCCTCTGTTAGTTTCCCCTTGTGTTTCCAGGTGTCTCATATCGTGTATTAATTCAGTAATGATTGGTTGGTGTTTGTGATTGGTCATTGTGTTTGTCATTGCTTTAAAAGCCAGCCAATCCAGCAGTCCGGCATGTGGTCATCCACAAACATCGGGCAAGATTTGCCTTCATGTTTGTCAATGTTATTCTCTCATACTGAGGAAGAACTGCAGTCTCCTCTGATACTGATTGTATTTCTGTTCTACCCAGCCCCTTGCTTTCAAGTGACTGTCTTTTGCGCCTTTTTGCTAGCATCGACATGGATGCATGGACTCTGCAATCATAATAAGAACATATGCATTGTTAGTATATGTGGCCCAAGTATAGAAAACCACTCCTTCTTACACACTCTTTTCTCTTCACTCTCTGTTCATTCTGACACCACACTGATAATAGGAGGGGACCTCAATCTGGTGTTTAACCCCGGAATTGATAGGCTCATTACAGCAGGGAGCTGTGTGAATTAGCAATCCACAGAAATTCTCAAACAGTACATGAGGGCTTGGTTTATGCTCTCCCATCACCCTGCCCTTAGAGAATATACCTTCTTCTCGCCCGCACACCACTTGTATTCTCGCTTAGACCATTTTCTAATTAGCAGCTCCATAATGAGGGACATTGCAGCCATTATTCACTCTATCACCATCAGCAACCAACGCATTTTCTAATTTGCAGCTCCATAATGAGGGACGTTGCAGCCATTTATATTCATTCTATCACCATCAGCAACTAACGCAAAAGTCACACCTCCAACCAGATATTGGAGATTTAACACATCATTACACATCAAGATTTCATAAACTATTTCAAAAGGAATGGGCACTATATTTAGACAGTAACGACATACCAGGAATCTCACCATGTGTTCTTTGGGAGACAGGGAAATCAGTCATTTGAGGTAAAATAATTTCTTACTCCTCGCATAAGAAAAGTTGGATGGTATCAAGGACTCAGTATCTAGTTGGACAGCTCTGCGCCAAACTGAAACGATTCTTTCCCCTTCATTCTCCACCAATCAAGCCAGGTCCATGCCAAGAGAGACGCTGCACACGATGCCACTGTTATTATTGTGGAGGAAAAGGGCACCTCCTGGCTTCATGAAGGGGCAATAATAGGAGGTCCCTTCCAGTCGTGGACATGCCAGTCCTGATCACAGTGTGAGCCTTAGATGGTCACCTGGTTAGTGGGGAGCCCATTGATAAAATGAGTTTTTAAGGTTTCGATTAACACCAGGACAATTTACAATTCCCCATGTTAAAACAAGACAATCCCTTGTTAGTATTGGGGCTACCATGGTTGAAACAGCACAACTCACTAATAGAAATTGTTACATAGTCCCCTTCTTGCCAAAGTTCCTGTCTGAAAGCTATGCTTCACGTTCATGCTACTTCTGTAGAAAGTCCTGTAATCTTCCAGTGAACCTTCATAATCAGTATCAGGACCTAGCCAAGGTTTTTAGTGCATCCCAGGTGACCTGTCTCCCTCCACACTGGCCGTGGGACTGTGCTATAGACTTCCTGCCTGGTGCAGCTCCTCCCTGGTGTTGTGTCTATCCATTGCGGTGGAGAACAAAGCAATGGAGGATAGGGGCAGGGCTTTATCAGCCGGTCCGTGGCCCCTGCATTGGCTGGGTTCTTTTTCATTGAGAAGAAGGATTGCGGGCTCAGGCCATGTATAGATTACTGGGGGCTTAATGCAGTCACAGTGAGGTATCCTGTCACATGCACCAGGTCACGTGGCATCACCAGGTACCGGAAGTGACTCGCGTCTAGGGTATAAACAGGAAGTAGGTATCATCCTGCACACAGACATTGGAGTCTCGTGCCCAGCCAACTCTCCTGGTCTCCTGTTGGTACCGTGAGTACTCTGGTTCGCAAGAGCTCTTTATTTACCCTTCTGTGTGCGTGTGAGAAAGCAGGTTCCTTGGTGGGAATGTTTACTCCTCTTTGGGAGCGTTCTCAGATTAAAATGCGTGGTTTACCGGCTCTTTCGTGTGTATCCACGACTGGGCTCTTCCACTACGCAACAACTGGGCAACTTTCAATCATTCAGGTCTTTCCTCGTGACAGAATGTCTGTGTCTCAAGTGAGCCCAGTGGATTTAGCTCATGTTTAGGAGGTGATTAACCAGCAGGTGGTCGCGGGTCTCAGCATGGAACAGGTTCACCAAGATCGTCCTGCTGAACAAGCCTGCCAACCGGCAGTCCAACCACCTTCACCTTCTGTTGTCCCAAAAATGGCACTACCTGAGAAGTGGAATGGGACAGATGGGAAGTGTGATGTATTTCTCACCAATCTCTCTCTTCGTTTTGAGTTTCAGCCTACCTGTTACCCCTCAGATGGCAGCCAGATCGCACTTCTCACCTCCCTACTCACCGGGCAGGCAGCAGAGTGGGCTACAGCGGTCTTGAGATCCAACAACTCCGTCCTTTTGTCGATGACTGGGGGCTCAATAACATTACCATCAAGAACTGTCATCCACTTCTTCTTACCATCACCTCCCTGGACGCCCTCTCTGATGCCTACATCTTCACCAAATTGTTCTTTCGGAGTGCTTACAGCTTGGTCGGCATCAGACAGGATGATGAGTGGAAGACGGCCTTCATAACCCACCCCAGCCACTATGAGACCTTGATTATGCCGTCTGGCCTTTGCAACAGTCCAGCCAAATTCCAGAACTTCATTAACAATGTTCTCCATGATATGCTGTGTAGATGGTTTTTTGCATACCTAGCTGACATCCTCATCTATTCCAAGACTGAAGAGGAGCACACCCAGCATGTCAGGGCAGTCCTCAAGAGCTTTCTGGCCCACCCGTTGTTCTGTAAGTTGGAGAAATGTGCATTCCGCCAGCACACCACCACATTCCTTGGTTTCTTTATTTCCTCACAGGGTGTGGCCATGGATCCCCAGAAGCTGGAGGCTGTGCATTCTTGGCCCCTAACCAAGATGCTTAAACGGTGCAAAGTTTTCTGGAGTTCGCCAATTTCTATAGCCGATTCATCCAGGGCTTCAGTTAAACTGTGGCACCTCACACTCACCAAACCCACTCCTGGACCCTTCGTCCTCAACTCTCAAGCCATTCAAGCTTTCAAGTCCCTATGTCATCAGTTCACAGTGAGGTCCAGACCAGAAACTGCATCCTTGCAGTTCATTTTCTAGAAAATGTAATCCCACACAGCAACATTACGGAGTAGGGGACCATGAGTTATTGGCCATCAAGTGGGCTCTAGAAGAAAGGCGTCACTGGCTCCAGGGTGGCAGTGACCCGTTCACGGTCTGGATGGACCATCAGAACCTCATCGCCATTCACCAAGCCAAGCAGCTCAACCCCAGGCAGGCATGGTAGGCGTTGTTCTGTGAACAGTTCCACTTCTATTTATCTTACCGTCCGGGGTCCAAGAACATCAAGGCTGATGACACCAGTGCCCAGTCCAAAACTATTTACACTGCGGCTGCCGGAGATCTCCAACATCTCCCGGTCCCTCGTCGACCACGATCGCACATCGCCCTCGACTTCGTGACCGGTTTACCCGAATCCATGGGCAGGAATAACATCCTCACCATCGTCGACCGCTTCTCCAAGGCTGTGCACCTGGTGGCTCTGACCGGACTCCCCACTGCTGAGACCACTGCTGCATTGGTCATTGAGCACACAGTCCGTTTGCATGGGTTCTCCAAAGACATTGTCTTGGACAGAGGGCCCCAGTTCACGGCCAAGTTCTGGAAGGCCTTCTGCCATCTGATCAATGGCACCACCAGCCTCTCTTCTGGGTATCACCCCCAGACTAATGGTCAGACAGAGCAGACCAATCAACAACTGAAGTGCTTCCTCCGCTGCATCGTGGCTGATCGTGGCTGACGTCAGCATTCCTGGGCTCGTTAACTCGTTTGGGCAGAACTATCACAAACTCCTCACCTCCTCAGCCACTGGTCTCAGCCATTTCGAGGTATGTAATGGGTTCCAGCCTCCAGTGTTTGAACATCAAGAGCCGGAGGTTGATGTACCATCAGCCCAACAGTTGGTCCGCCGGTGCCAGCGGCTCTGGATGCAAGCCAGGAATTCCATCCAGCATGCCGACACCCATTACACCCAACAACATTGCCGTCGGCACCCCCTGGGATGATTGTTTCAAATAGGTGACAGGGTTTACCTCTACACCCGCAACATCAACCTTCACACTGAATCCAAGAAGCTGGCACCCCATTTTATTGGTCCCTTCAAGATCATCAACCCTGTTACCTTCTGCCTCCAGCTGCCTGCCTCTCTCAGGATCCACCCAGTGTTCCTCATGTCTCAGTTCAAACCAGATCAAGAGGTTAAACCTGTGACAGGCACGCTAGGCTCTGTTCTTCACATGCTTTCCTTAGCATGTATCGACCAGGATCCAAGAATGGTAAAGTGGACGCAATATGGTGACCATAGTGCACACATAGAACAAGCTGTCCATTCACGTTCCATATGTATGGTCACCAAAGTCCCTTGTGAGATGCCTGCCGGGAAGTTACTACCCATGCCAGTTCCTCAGAGGCCGTGGTCCCACACAGGTGTGGGTTTGGAGCAGGTATGGGAAGCAGGACACACCACCATCACCCGAGCAGTTTGGCAGTTTAAAGGACAAGCCAACTGACGCAGGAGAGAGGCGCTGGAATACTGTGCTGGCGATCGGGTATGGCTATCCAAATGGGATTTACATTTACACCTGCCAAGTAAAAAGTTATCTGCCCGTTACATAGGTTCTTTTGTCATAGAAAAAACAGTCAACTCAGTTTCAGTTAAGCTCAAGTTGCACCCATAGGAGCCATTGGCTCCTTAACACAAAATATTTGGCAGCCAAATAATTTTTAGGAGCCCTAATCTCTGTCAAATGTGATATAAATAAAAAAATATTGTCATGGCACATTCTGTCTCCAGTCTTACCCCATATAAAGAACGAAACAAGAAATCACCGCATGGACTAAATTGTTGCCAAAGTAAAACATAGTGTTTCTCATGTAGTTGATGTTTATTTTTCTTCTATTTTAGAACACACTCTGCAACAGGTTGCCAGGCCGAGTCAAATGAAACTCAGTCTGTCAACACTCCTCTCGAAAGAGATGTGTCGGTCACGAACGAGTCAGTTCATTGACTAAATTTGGGAAAACAAAGAGCCGTTTGGGTATAGACATAGAATATTACTAGACCGACCATAAACATAAAATATTACTAATCTAGATCATAGACATAGAATATTACTAGACCGCCCATAGACATAGAATGTTACTAGACGCCGCATGACCAGCTGCTTTGTACGTCAATGTCACTGCCATATTGTGACAGGCACTGCTGTGGAGTGAAGTAATGGATAAAGATGCCTCACGCATGTTCTGCTTGGGCCTGTATGCTCCAAACCAGATCCAGAGGGATTACATTTCATAGGTAAGGCTGAACAATTGCTTTGAATATATTTGGCCATTTTAAAATCCCATTTTATAAACCTTAACCTTAGCTAAGACAGGGTAAGCTAGCAAAGCTATGCATTCCTGTTTTCAAGTCAGCCTCCAAACAACATTTTGGCTAAACATAGGCACTAACTATTAAGATTGTTGTTAGCTCTTTAGTTTTTTTCTCAAACTCTGGAGGTTTCCTAAAGAAATCCATGGTTTCTGTGGGAAACTGCCCTTGACCGATCCCTGCTTCACTCGGGTCACCGCTGCCTAAAGCTCCGGCAGTGAAGCTACGGCGGCACCTGATCCAGATGTTTATGGACTACGGACTCTTACAACAATATTTACCTCTCTTGACACTTAGTGAAACCAACTCTATTAGCCATTGAGGGCCTATCTGTCTATAATGTTGTTCATTAAGGCCCTGCCTTGTTATTCATCCCCATAATGATTGTTGTTCCTTTCTCTCTGGGTCGACCTGAGGAGGACGGGTTCCCCTTTTGAGTCTTGGTTCCTCCCGAGGATTCTTCCTCCAGCCGAGGGAGTTTTTCCTCGCCTCTGTCGCCTTTGGCTTACTCACTAGGGGCTCTTTTGACCATTTTAATTGCCATCTGGAGCCCTGTATTGCATTTCTCACCTGTTTTCATGTCTCCGGGACCGCTGGATGCAGGGAAGGTGAACCCGGTGGAGGTTGAGGGGGCCCCCTCCTACTGAGCATGGGAGCTACTTGCTCCTCCGACTCCTGGAGGAGATGGGGCCGTCTCCAATACGGATTGGGAAGGGTATGGGCCTGAGGAATGGAGCTGGGTTCTGGCTGGGGACATCCTCAGTCAAGAGTCTTGTCTTGTGTGTTAATTCAGTAATGATCGGTTGGTGTTTGTGACTGGTCTTTGTGCCGTTGTTTTAAAAGCCAGATGATCCAGCAGTCCAGTGCGCACGTCACCGACATACATCGGGCAAGATTATCCTGTCAGGGCTAGGTTTGAGAAAATCAACAGACTTGCAACAGAGTGCTTCACTTAAAAGTCAAATTAGATTTATTCCTTCTGCAGAAGTGAGACAGGAATTCAGCTCTGGGTTTAAACCCTCTCTGGCAATTCAAGGTTCGCAGAGAATATTTATACCTTAGAACAGTAAAATCAGCTTTGTCCTTATCTCAGTTGGCTGGTTTCCATGGAACCCCCCCACTTGTGCGTCAAGAAGCACCATGAAGTTACTTATCACCCCGGAGGTGCCACGTTTAAGCTTTTCTGACGGAAACTCTATGGAAACAGCCTTGAAACAAGAACTTCGGACAGGACAACAGAGATAATCTTAAGAACACTCAGAGACTTTAGCTCAGGAAAGATTGTTTCACAAAATAACAAGACAATAAACTCATGCCCTTTGCCCTACTGGCCAGGAGCCTTTACGAAACCCCCTTAGGAAAATAAATGTGAATATATGAATATTCTCTATATATTTGTTATTTTTGCCACATTATTTTAACTGCTTGATGTAATGTAGCGTCCTCTCAGCCTTGTCGACAAACATACTGCAGTTCTTTCTCCAATGCAGAATCTAATCAACAAATGAATGACTTTATATTGAGATGAAAACATGTACTGTAGTATACTGTATACATACCTTTTCGTTGTCTGTGTTTTAAACATGCATTTGAAATGTCAGCGTTGTCCATGCACCGCGCTCTCTCCAGGCAGCTTGCGCTCTCCTTGCAACGAACAGTATCACGTGTCAAAACAAAAGCACGTGCTTTTCAACGATTTTCGCCTATAGAGGCTGCTCTTGCCATAGATATGTTGGCTCTCGCACTGTATAAGGACAACGGACCGTTCTCAGCCGCTTCAGTTCTGACACAACCCGGAAAAACTATCGGCGTGGATTTTTGCCGATAACCGATAGTTCCAGGAATCAACTATCGGTGTCGATTAATCGGCAAAACCGATACATCAGTCGACCTCTACAATTAATTAATGCCTGGTAATAAGCTGGCATGCAGGAACTATTCATCCCTTAAATGAATATCTTCTGTCAAAAATTATATATTTTTCTTTCACCTAAAACTGCCTCAGTGTGTGTGAATTGTTCATGTGCTGGCCACATGTTACTCTTGATGTCTTTCTCGCTGACGTGCTCTGTTTTGTTTGTACTTTTGTAGAGCCTCCTCCAGATCCTTTATTCGTGCCTCAGTGTCCATTAGTTGCTTGTCCATTAGTGTCCATCACACACGTGTTGCAGGTGTTGGTGCTGTCTGGACATTCTCGAGACCAGAGTGTCTCTCCTGCCCACAAGTGCGGCAGGCTCCTTGTCCGTAGCATCTTCTCCTGCCTCTGACCGTCATTTTGCTGCACCTCTGAAATGTGCCTTGCTCTCACGTGAGTGTTCGAGGTCCGTCTAGGGAAGGAGGGGGCTTCCGCTGCTGCTTCTCTTCTGCTTCTGGCGGGCTGCCGTGGGAATGGAGAATTCTGCACTTGGTTCGCTTTGCTGAGCTCATTGTATAGTGGCCAGTGAAAAATGTGTAATGTGTAATATGTGACTGCATAGTTGTTTAGCAGAAGTTAAATAAATAAAATCCTAACTCTCTTACTGTATCTAGATGCAATCAAAGTATTTTTCGCACCTAAATTCCCATTTTAGCAGACTCGAAACGCTTCACCCATGCTTAATACATAAAAAATGAAAAACTTCAAGGCCTGGTTCATACAAACTCACAGTAGAACTCAGTACTGCCTCAAACGCACCTTCTAACAGGCTTTACTCTGGGAGTGACCCAGATGCCAAAGAATCTAGAACCCCCTCATTTCAGGCTGGACCTATGTCCACACAAACCGCTGCCTTGAAATAGTGTCTAGATTTGGAGTACTCTATTGTTCCCGTTTCATGGACTCAAACCAATGGGCTCTCAACCAGAACAACACACACAACTTAATTTGAAGTTGAGCAAAGGATTTTCTCACCTAGAATGGGTGGGGGGTGTAGGCCTTAACCCCCTCTTTGTTGTTTCCCAGCACTGAACAGTCCGCAGTGGACCCCCTCTCCGTCCCTGAAGTCTTTTTCACGGGGTTTGAGAGGCGGGCTGATATCACTTTCCCAGATTCCAAACCGTCGGACGGTCCAGGCGTGGGTCCCATCTGGGGTACCAATTATGTCAGGGCTAGGTTTGAGAAAATCAACAGACTTACAACAGAGTGCTTCGCTCAAAAGTCAAATTAGATTTATTCCTTCTGCAGAAGTGAGACAGGAATTCAGACCCCCGA
>JBBPCX010070116.1:0-10859 GCA_037974365.1 Hydrocynus forskahlii | reverse complement strand
AAAAATTCTAATTAATAAAATGGACGCCCCCCAAATGCGTCTGAGCGCCCCCCTCTCAGCTGTCTCATTCTCAACGCCCCCCGATGGTTTTCAAACACCCCCAGCGGGGTGGTACCGCCCGCGTTGAGAAACGCTGGTCTAGATAAAGACCTCCAGTAAAGCAGCGTTATTTGTTTACAAATTCAACTTAGTCTGGAATGTGCGTTGAAGTGTACAAGGCAACATTTTTATGGATATTTAAGTTTATTACCGTTTATTTTATGGATGTTATACATTTTAAATTTGCTGATACCTCATTAAAAATCAATTTCCAGTTTATCAGCCAACTATTAAAGATTGAGAGACAGTACTTTATCCATCCCTACCAAGTTTACTCTGGTGCTGAACTCTCTCTTGCTCTCTCTCTCTCTTTCTTTCTCTCTTGCTCTCTCTCTCTTTCTCATTCTCTCTCTCTCTCTCTCTCTTTCTCTCTCTCTCTTGCTCTCTCTCTCTCTCTTTCTCATTCTCTCTTTCTCATTCTCTCTCTCTTGCTCTCTCTCTCTCTCTTGCTCTCTCTCTCTCTCCTCTCTCTCTCTTTCTCCTTCTCTCTCTCTCTCTCTCTCTCGCTTTCTCATTCTCTCTCTCTCTCTCTCTCTCTCTCTCTCTCTCTCTCTCTGTCTCTGTCTCTACACCAGTGTAGGCTAGTCTGCAGGCATTGATGTCATTTGAACAAGGAATCATCAACAGTCAATTTTACTACTAGATACTTTAGGATCCTAACAAAATGCTGCATGTCAAATGGATTTTTCTCTTTATGTGGTGAAAAAAGTAATTCTGGCTTCTACACGCAAACACTGCGCTGCACTGTAAAGTATGGAATTGTGCACTCATGGGTATTTTTAGTTCATTCATATATTCATTTATTTATTTTTTATTAAGTCCATTTGAGACACAGCAAAGGATGTGGTTGCTGTCAAATCAAAATCCAAAATCTCCGAAATCAACTGTTTCTGTTGGTACTGTTGTGATGTAATGTTCGCATAGGGTAGCTGAAAAACTTACAAAAATGAAAAATTTGCCCCAATGTATTGGACGTTCTTGTCATTATTACTGTCATGTCAACACCTCACTTTTTTGGCATTGCTGTTGCCCTTTAAACTGTGTGAACATTTTCTGATGAAAGAACAAATAGAAAGACCAAATGACTCAAAATTGTAAGATTATTAATGCATATTTTATGTATTTCTCCTGTAAAGTTACAGTTTTGGTTTTGTTACCACAGCAATGTTTACTAGAATGTGTCGATAAAATTCAAATACGTGCTCATGGAGTGTTGGCTCTGCTTTACGCTTTCTGGTGAGATGTGTGGTAATTGATTAGGATGGCATTTGCAGCAGTGTAATTGAATCCAGTACTTTCCCACAGACTCTGCATTGAACCTATAGTGGTAGTGGTGAGCGGCGCACACACAGAAGGACAATAGCATCATCTCCCACGCGGTGAAGGCGCTGGTCTGATGGGCGGTCCAGTCCAGCTGGTCCCAGGTGTTTTGTTTGCCTGCTGTATTGATTTGGTTTGGTCTGATGTCATGGCTCTGGTTTCACTGCCTGTCCATAACCGACACCTTTCACGCCATGTTCGTTCCATATTCCTGGCTCGTTAACGCCAGTATATAGAACATATTGTCAGTGGTTTAATACAGTTTCTGAGGTCAACATCCAATAGCTTTTGGCCTTGATTCTACAGAGCTCTAATTCTAAACCACACACACTGGTCTGATTCTCAAAAAAGGTTTTCCTTATTCAGTTTAGTGCTGAAGCCACAAGGCTAATGTTTCTAACAAACATTAGAGTCAGTGTCCACCCAAAATACATACTCTTAATCCACTCAAATCGCTTCCAGCAGACTTGTGGATGCGGTTTAGGACACAGTATGAGTGACTGTGAAGTGTGAAAAAAAAGTCGTCAGTGCCATAAAACTATTTTAGATGAGCACTCCTGTTGTCTACAAAGGCTACCCAAAATGTTCAGCTATGCTGTGGAGTTCTGTTCATTTGTTAAGTCATAGTGTGCCTTAAACCACACACTCGAGTCTGTGCCACTTTAATGAAAAGCAGGATACATTTTCAGTGGATGGGAATTTATTTATGGGAATAGACTGACTTCATATTTTGTAATTGAATGTGAACAGTACATCAAATAGTAGTAAGATCTGTTAGAAATGTGGAATTACGTTTATATTACATTATTAAATTACACATTTTGAGTAATGATATGGTGAAAAAAAACATGTTGAGTGATGATACGGTGAGCTGTTCAGAGTATATGAATTTGTGTCATGATCTCACTGTGGAATTCTGAAGCGAAATTTGTTTAAACATCACTCATGCCCACATCCTTTATTATGTGCTATAGAGACCACAGTGATTTCTTTGCGAATTAAGTAAATAAAGAACAGTATAGATGCATCTTTGTATAGATGCATGTTTGTGGTTGCGGCGCTCCCAGTCGCCGGTGCCTGATTACTGTTGTGATGCAGTGGAGCTTGTGGTCAGCGGGCCTGGCTGGACGGGGGCTGGTGTGTCAGGCTGTTAGCGCAGAGCAGCTGCTCCACAGGACGTCCTCTGGCTGCACTGCAGATTTTAAACTCTCCCATCCCAGTCAGGAACAGTTCCCATTCAAATCCACAGCAAAACAAACATCGGCAGATCCGCTTTCTTTCCCGGAAAAAAAGCGGAGATGGCTTCTGCGGGACTGAGGGGTTTCTGGGGGACTGATGTCTTTGAGGCCTGAGTGGTGGCGCAGTGTTAATCCTTGTGGTCTGAAACCACCACAAATCTGTGTGGAAGTAGTATTGAAACAGAAGCTGATGACAGTATTTAGGATAGTACACACACACACACACACACACACACACACAGAGGAAGTCGTGTAAAACTATCTTTGTGGGCTATTTACAGTATCTAATAAAATACTGGAGGTAAATAATGTCAATCCTACACCCGTATTTTGGTCCACATCATGGAAAATTGGACAGTTTTGAACAACTTTTCTTGTGATGTCTCTAAAAACAATGCATTAACATATTCCCAACTATTCAGCCTACAAAAGATTACCCCCGCCCATTTATTAAGTTATGCGTTTCAGTTCGGGTTGCTTTTGGGAGAGGGATAATACAGAACAGCCAATCAGAGTGGAGATTATTTATATATATGAGGCACAGTAACAAAAAACACTGTTAGTACTGAGGGTTGAAGAGAAGAAAATGGTCAAATAAACCCACGTAACATCATCAAAGTGGACCTCAGAGAAAAAATAAAATCCTAGCCCTTAAAAATAAAAGTGTCTAAAAATAAGCGTATATAAGTAAAATATAACTATATAAATAAACAAAGATATACATGTATTTTCCTCATGGGGAATATCCAAAGGAACAACTGCAAAGACCTACACACACACACACACACACACACACACACACACATGCACTCACATAATGCTCCATGAGTATTAAAGCTGTTTTGTACATTGTACAAAGTTTAATATCAATCTTTTTTTCAGTCCTAAGTCTGTTACTGAGTTAAAGAGATTTACTCTCAAAGCTTTAACCCAGCTTAGCTTCTCTTTTGATGACAAACTGTTATTTTACAGAGCTGCCCAATATAACAGAACACAAATACAGTCAATACATGGGATGGGAAGTAAGAGCGTCTGTAGATACTGTATTTAATGTTCCTTTATTTTCTTTATTTCTATACATTAGTCATATTATAAACTCAGTTCACATTGCTCTCACTGCTCCCTACAGAGTGCTTCAGTCTGATCCATCAGTCAGTCAGTCTGTCTGTGGTACTGTAATAAAGTAGGGATCCACTGATGTGCAGAAAAATATTAAACAGTCGTTTCATATTCAAGTTGATGTGAGTCATTAAAACTCAGCCACATTGTCCATTTAAAAACAATTTCTTAAAGTCATTTAGTGGGACTATGTGGATATTAATGGGAGATGGGAAATGGAAACACCATTTTTCTCACATTTCTGTGTTTATTATGTGACTTATGTGAATTATTATAATATTACATATTCTAAAAGATATACACTATATAGACAAAAGACACCTGTTTTTCAGGGTTTAGGTCCCTTACATCCGGTGAAGGACAATCTTAATGCTTCATCAGACCAAGACATTTTGGACAACGCCATGCTTCCAGCTTTGTGGACCCAGTTAGTGGAAGAACCTTTTCTATTCCAGCATGACTGTGCTCCAGTGCACAAAGCAAGCTCCATAAAGACGTGGCTGGATGAATTCAGTGTGGAAGAACCTGACTGGCCACACAGAGTCCTGACCTCAACGCCATCCAACACCTTTAGGATGAACTGGAATGGAGATTGTGATCCAGGCCTTCTCGTCCAACATCAGTGTCTGACCTCATAAATGCTCTACAGAATGAATGGACATACATTCCCACAAATTCCCCTTCCAATAAGAGTGGAACCTGTTATAGCTGCAAAGTGGGGACCAACTATATATTAAAGTCTATATATTTAAATTCAGTGTCATTAAAGTCCCTGTTGGTGTGATGGTCCCAGTTCTTTTGATTCTGATTCTGATTCTAATTATGCAAAACCAAAGAAGTAAACTTTGGGCACTGATTGTGTCTTTGCTGATGTTTGGAGTAAGTGGATAAAAACTGTAAATGGGATTATTTTGGCGAATTCTTCCTCAGAGTTGGCATCAGCCATGTTAGGCTGTGATTTGAATCCTGTAGACACAGTTATCTCAGAGATAGTATCTTTATTCTGAGGACAGAAACGATTTCTTGCAGAAGTGGCTTCATCCCAGGCTGTGATACGATCGCTTCGATTGCTTTGGCTGAGCCAGATCAATGTAGCAAACCTTTGTACGTCTTCATTTCAGCCAGATTAAAAGAGGACTTCGCTAAAGGAGCTCAGCAGTCTAGCAGATCTCTCTCACCTGGTGATTCAAACGTACATTCAGTAATGAAGACCAGAAGAGTGAAGCTGTTTGTTTATCATACAAGGATCAGGCCTAACATTAAAATCACCTAATATTGTGGAACCAAAACAGGATCATCAGGTTTACCACCCAAAAAATGTCAGGTGGTGCAACTGATAAATACATTCCACTGTATTTACCACATGTCTAAACTAGTCTTTGTACTTGAAACACCGTTTAAACTTTTGGCCCTGAACCCAATTTTGTACATACAGTGTTTCTAATAAACATTTTTATGGTTTTTACCATAAAACTGACTTGATACACCAGCCTTCACATGACTCAGAATAACATTGTTTTCAGTATTTCTGGAAGGGCTGCTGACCTTGGCATTGCACCATGAAGGTCACCTTTTTTCGCTTTGCGTCTCAAAAACATGTCAGAACAGAAGTTCTTTGTTGTTATTTTGTGGCGTGGGGCATCTCAGGAAATCTAAAATAAAAAATAAAGAACACATTTAAAAAGGCATATTTTGAAATATTTTTTTAAATGTAAAATGTTGAAATGGTCCGTTTTAATAGTTTACTTAATTTGCACGTGTGTTCAGACCCTATGCAGTTATTAATATTAAAGTATTTTATTCAATAGCTACTCCATACTGCTAAATATACTGTCTGTATGTTACTGAATGTTAATCTCACCTCCCCATTACCTGCTGCTACTTCATTTTATTGCATTCCTTATATTTTTATGTCAGAAACACTAAGTCATTTTTCATAAAACATTTGCAGTACTGATCTGCTGGTTCAGCACACTAAACCTTAAACACAGGAGTGTAGGTTACAGTTATTTTATGTTGTTATGCTATATTTTATGTTATTATTTAGTTCTTTTTGGTTGCACTGTTGTTCTTGTCTTTTTCATTTTTTTAATTGTCGCTTGCCTTAACTTCATACCTCTTGTTGCACTCCCAGCCCACTCAATCTGCATCCTGGCTGTACAGACTGTTCTGGCTGTACAGACTGTTGATGTGGTTTTGGACATAGCGTGACTGACTGTGAGCTGTAAAACTGAACAAAACTTTTAGACAACAGGGTCTGTTTTCACTGTCCACTTCAGGAGTGGGAGTGCTGATCTAGAATACTTTTTTTTGTTGCAACAACCATCATAAACATGGGGAAACCTGATCTAAAATCAGTCTGGTGTTGTCTGAACTAGCTTTCACTTTTACAGCTCACTATAAAGAACACCCACAAATCTGCACCACCTTGATGAAGAACTGGATCTGGTTTGGGACACACTGTGACTTGCTGTGAGCTGTAAAAATGGAGGCCATTTCAGGTAACACCAGACTGATTTAGGATAAGGTTCCTCCATGGTGTTTTCCAGAATGGCTTTCATTTTTACAGCTTGCAGTAAGTCACACCATGTGTTAAACCACATCCACAAACCTGCACCACCTTAATGAAGAGCTGGATGTGGTTTGAGCAAATTAAGAGAAATTTTTGAGAATAATTAATGGAAAAGATGGGGAGAGACTATGGAATTCTTGTGCTTGTTATCAATTTAAACCTTGTCGCTCCAGTTCTAAACTAAAGAAGCCAAATAATCCCTCCAGTACTGCGAAAAAGCCATTTGTGTAGCTGTTAGAGGAACTGAAGGGTGGGATCACAGACGGGCTCTTCTAGATGGTTAGTGCTGTTCGTGTGTTGGGAGCTGGTTTTACAGCAGTGTCTGATGCTGTGAAAAAGCGATGACTCTGACCTCCCTCACGCATGCGTTGTTTGTCCTCCACTGCGGTGATGGGACGTCCCATGGGCTCAGCCATGCACTGCAAATAGCCAGACAGTCTTCGCTGTCCCATCCACAGCCGCTCCCACTTCTCTGTCCCATCTCTTTCCCTCCATATTTCATAAACAGTACGAGTGTGTGTGGGACTGGAGAGTTTCGCAGTGTGGAGGCCAACATTCTTCGTCCTTCAGTGACGAATCATAACTAATACCCTTTGATAAACTGCTGTGGTTCCTGCGTTCCTGGAAAAAGGAGCATGTGCCTATCAGTGTGTACTCTGCGTGTGTGTGGTTGTGTGTGGAGGACGATGCTGAGAAAGCAAAGCTTGCGCGCGATAGCATCTAGGGTTCAGCTTTTTTATTTATTGACTGAAAGGACTCATCAATCTGGACAGCTACCAAGAAACGACTGTCTGAAATGGCCTCCAAGGAAACATCTCTATAAACACTGGTGCCATAAGAGGTGAAGTGTAGTGTGAGGCACGGTCGGCCCATTTACTCTTATAACAACCTGTTCTTTACGGCAGTGCCGTAGAAGAACCACCTTTGGTTCCTTTGAGAACCTTTCAGTTGCTGAATCGTTAAAGCTTCTTTGAAGAAGTTTTGGTGTGAGATATGTCCAAGCGCTGTAAAGTCTTCTTGTTATGAGATAATTTAGCTTATTCCTATGTGTTTTAACTTGTTTTTAATAACTGTATGTAGTAAAATGGCATTTTAAAATATTGGATGATAATTTACCTTGTGTTTATCATTAAGCATCAAATTTCTGTAGATAAAATGACCCAAAACGTCCAAAGAAATAAGTTGAACAGTCTTATCATATTCTGATAACAGTCTCATTATGATGTATGATCCTTACTGATTATGTTTTATATGTTTTCACTTGCCAAGATAATAGTTTTGCAGAGAAGACGCTTTTTAAAGTAATAAAAAGGTTATATACCAAGTAAAGGCTGTACATCCAAACCAAGAAGCATTTTAGGGGTGTATGTGACATCTATAGTGGGTGTCAAAACCAACTCACTTCTCACAAATGATCGTTCATCACTTCAAATTAATTTTTCACAGCCACTGATGCGGGGTCGGACAAGCTTTTTACAGAAAGTTAGCAAAATTGAGTTCAGTCTGTTCTTGTTTTTGCAGAAATATCTGAATTTTGAATGCTATATTAATTTCGAATTAATGTATTTTGTATGTGTGTGAAAGATCACACGGGGCGATGAGTGGTCTTGTGTTAGCATGGAGGCCATTCTGTCTCTGTCAATTCGTGGCTACTCTTTCGCTTTGCGTGCCGTCGCTCGGCCGCTCTCCGCCTGCCCCTGGGTTTTCCACACCCACTTGTGGGCGGAGACTATCCCGAGAGTTCAGAGATCTTGTGTTTTTGTCTGTTTGTTTCTAAGACCCGAGCTCACCCAGCTAGTGAGAGATACGTGAGCTCAGGTTTTTGGGGGGATCAGTAACCAAGTGAAGGCCGTGTAGGTCAAAGTACCACCCTGTTTTAAGCAGTAAATCAATTCATCAGTAGCTGTGTGTGTGTGAATATGTTGTGTACGTGTGTGTGTGTGTTTGTCGAAATCTAGTCACATGCCTCCTCCCACAGTAACATCATTAGTGCATAAAATAAAATCAAGCAGCATGTGAGAACGTGTCTGTGTCTGGGCCGTGCCTTTGTCTGGGTCTCTTCTGTACCTTTTTAGGATGGATAATGTGATCACGAGGCAGTGGGGACGGTGTGTGTTCTGATGTCGCTGTTCTTTTATTTAATGTTCTAAAGCATAAAATAAAAAAAAGAACCGTGTCTTTCCTCCAACAATGGGCCGTTGTTTTACGGAAGCATGTAAAGTGTGTGACTGCAGTATAGTGTGTATTAAAGCCTTAATTGGCAGAAAGTATCAGTTATAATACCCAAAATACAAAATACAAAACGGTCTTGTTTTTCTCTCCCAAAATTAGGCTACGTATGGCTGCTCTTGACAGCGTTCATTGTTCATTCATTGTTCTAAATCCGGCGCGCTTAATTCTCTGACCCATATCTCCATAATTTCATTACTTCCATTAGAATTCCATGTAAAATCCCAGATTATGGTTTCTGGAGGGTGAATGGGACGTTCAGGACACGCTGGGAGGTCTAAATCACAGACGCTGAAGGGTCAGGACGCTCGGGTCAGGGTCAGGACGCTCGGGGCCGAAACTAGGACAGTCCTTCCCTCCTGCTTAAGGACCCATCGAGCAGAGGGTGGCCACAGCGACAGGGATTCGGGGAGTGAAAGGATTTCTCGGACTCAGAAGGGCAGCATATCACTGGGAGTATGCTGGAACAGGCTTAGAACCCAGAAGACTGGGACTGTTTATGGAGATTCATCATAGATGACATGAGAGCTAAACTCTACGAGAAGACAACAGTCAAGTCAGCTGTGCCATGTATCCTCTATCTAGCAGAAACTGGGATTCAGTGCGGAGGAAGAAACATAGTTTAACGTGAGAGTAACTTTGTTTTGAAAAGTTTTGGGAACAAGCATCAAGGCCAAGCGAAGTCCATAATAACGGTTTTGTTTGAAATGCAGTCTGCTACACTGTTTGTCTAGAAGTATTCAGAATTCAGATACTTTAAATGTGTTCAACTGCTAACACACAACCTCCATAGAAACGTCTTACCAAAAGAATGGGACACTGGGGCAACTCTGTTCTCTGGAGTGATGGAGCTCCATCTGATACCTTTAGGATGAGCTAGAAAGGAGTTTGTGATTCTGAACTAAGCATCCATCATCAGAACCTGATCTCACTAGAGTTTTTGTGGCGGAAGGCAATCAAATGCTTGCCGCAATGTTCCAACATCTAGTGTAAAGCCTTCCCAAAATAGTCGAGGCTGTTACCATAGCAGAGGAGGGACAAGCCCCCTCTGTTAATGGGGTTGTTATGGTTGCTCAATTAAAATTGATTACTAAAAACTTTATGTTGTCGATAAAACAGCTTAATGATCTGCAGGCCATCATAAATCAGTCTGAACATTCTCCACTTGGGCAAGCTCTTATGAGAGAGAAAAACAACACCAGCAGAATCTAGGGGCATTTGTACATGTTTCGTGTGTATGAAGTTCAATTAATAAATTTTTTATATAATTTGCATTTACAGGTTTAATTAATAACCTTGATTTCAGAACAAACACTTGGTGAACAGGTGTCCACAAACATTTGGACATATGGTGTAGCATGTAGTCATGGTGTAGTACAATACGTTACTCATGTCATGCTTAAATTTCATTTAATAACTTTATATAAGAGGCCATTTTAATGGAGAACACTTGTCTGAGTGGTCTTAGTGACGTTATTAAAAACTATTTGGAGAGACTGCTGACGCCCAGATATTAGAGACTTAGACTCTTTCAAACCACCATTACACAAAAAGTGGTGGAGACAAAATTAAGCATTTTCAGAAGTGATGGGGACAAATTACGACCACGGCACTCGAGCAACCGTATGTGCTCCACTACAACTGCAGCCATTTAAGGCCCAGCTGGAGCCAACATGGAGGAGGCCTCTGAACACTTAATCCTTGGAAGCACCACAGATATTGACAATTAATCAAGTCAAAGTCAGGAGAGAGCAGTCCTGTCCCTGCGCTGTTTGTGGATGCCATGCACACTTGCCATAAATTTGCTACAACTTAATAAGCACAGGCCTTTAGTTGATGCGTCTGTCTGCTCTGGAGGCTGGAGATTTTGGCGCTCGGTGAAGAAGAGGCAGGCTGGCCGGCATGAAGGGGAGGTTCTGCTTCATATACTGCCAGCCCTCAAAGGGCGGAATAGTTGGGGCTTAGTGGCTGAGTGCATACCTCCATGACTGATTTAATTAAGACTAATGCACAGATCTGGTCACAGTTCTTGCAAACAGTTCAATTCAATTCAGTTTTATTTATATAGCGCTTTTTACAACCAGGTTGTCACAAAACAGTACGTTGACTTTTTATTTGCCTTGGGTAGACTAGAAAATTCTAATAGAATACCATCAGAATTGTACTGTTTTATAGAGTGCATATCAAGACAAACTCAACATCCTCATAGTTTAATGAAGTACATTTAGTAGTACAGTCCGTATGTGGCAACTAAGCTGTTTTATCTGCCTGTTTAACCCATA
>JBBPCX010070115.1:0-10860 GCA_037974365.1 Hydrocynus forskahlii | reverse complement strand
CTGTCTCATTCTCAACGCCCCCCGATGGTTTTCAAACGCCCCCAGGGGGGCGGTACCACCCCCGTTGAGAAACGCTGTTTTAGAGGAAGATGTCTGGTTCCATTCACCACCACTGTGAACGACTCTGACTCGTGAGTTTCTCCAGAACAAACAAACTCACTCTGAACCTTTCTGTTCACATCTTAAACTCTCAATTATGCAGGAATTTTGTTGGTGGAATTCCAGTCTGGGTTTTTGCACTCACAGGCCCTGGGAGGTGTGTACCAGGAGGGTGATAAGGGTGGAGGTGGCAGGGCAGATGCAGTTCAGGGCCAGCAGTGCGTACTTAAACTCCTCTTCACAAACGACATGGTCTGAGGGCAGAAAACATTTTCACACACCATTATTTTATTTTATGTTGCAGAAATTTTGTTTGAGTTTTCAAACTACTCAGGACAAGTACCTGCAAATTTCACATGAAATTTGTTCTCTGGTTTGAGAATTTGGACATAAAGAGGGCATTTTGGGGCAAAATCCTTCACAGCCCAAGCACGAAGAATCGTCTGGTGATCCTGGAACATAAAACATTCGTTTACAGTGTCCCACTAATTGGCATTGTGCTAACTGCGTGCCTAAATTAGCTCAAACTAATCTCAATCCTGCAGCTTGGTTGGGTTACATTACTTGTTAGCAACATTAGCCTTGTGGAACCAAACATTCCCTTTACATCCTTTAGGTACGTACAGCTGCAGTGCGGTCAACTTCACAGCGACTGCTCAAGATAAAGCATGCTTCAGCCTTGTCCAGCCTGAAAGAGGAGGAAAAATGCTATTTTTAATTATTGCCGTTTATTGCTGTTTTCCATTAAACAGTTTAGTACGTTACACTAAGGACCTTTTATGCATAATAACTTGGTTTGGCCTGCAGAGGGCAGAAAATCCACCATGACAAAATAACACCATGACATCAGGCCATCAGTGGTTCGTTGTGGATCTGTTCAGGAATGGATCAGATTAATTCTTTTTTTCCGCTCCAATTTCCCCTATAGCTTTTTCTGCTGATATCAATATCAGATCAATATTATGAGTACCTTTATAAATATATGCTCTTATACTATATATGTTGCAAAGTTCTTAAATTCATGTTATATTTTTTAAATGACTTTTCACTCAAACTGTTCTTGACAATATTAAACAAAATAATAAAGGGTTCAAAGACCAACTTTTCGTGTTTTTTTCCTGTTTTGTTAGTTTAGACAAAAGAGGTGGATTGGAATGCGCTAATGATTGTAAGGAGCTTCATGGGGTAGCTAGGAGTGACAGGGTTAATATTGCTCGCCACAAACCAGACTTGTGCTCATTAAGTAAAGTGAAATACGAGCCACAAGTGATGGGGTTAATAACGCTCACAATTACTTGGACTCGAGCTCATGACCCAAGGGAGAGTAGGTGAAAAACTCTGCCACTGTGTGGCCTCTGTGGCACCTGAGGAGTGGAGGAGGAGGTCAGAGAGAGTGTGCCTCTTCTGGGCAATAACCCAAAAAGAGGCAGAAAAAGGCAAAGGGGGGAACTGACTGGTTGACTGGCACTGGGCTCAACTAAAATAAAGCCTCTGGGCACAGAATCTGCAAACAGAATGAGAGACCCAGGAGATAAACTTTCCCAAATTACCAGCTGGGTTTTATATGATTGTGAGAGGCAAACATGAAGACTCAGCTGCGAGTGTGGCTGTGAGTGGTGGCTTTATGGTTCACCTGCAGGTGCTGCTGAGATTGATGATTACGAGAGCTGTCAGTACTGGCAAAAATCACCAGGGGGACACCCTACTCCCCCTCCTTCCCCTCCCAGCCAGGGTAGAAACAGAGGTCCTGGGTCTCCCCCAGTTGCCTGTGTAGAGGTGGTAGCTGGTCCTGTTCCAGACCCCTGGAATGGCCCCTGAAGTTCCTAGGCCTGACACACAGTCTTGCCTAAAGACACCCACATCCTCCTCCTGGTCGGGAAAGAAGGGCAGTGAACACCCAAACTGGAACTCAACAGGAACATCCCAAGGGACACATGCCGGAATGTGTTGTGGGCATACTCCGCTGGTCCGAACTGGAGGAGGGATTAGGGACAGGGACAGTGGAGAACTTTCTCCAGATCCTGGTTGATCTGTTTCATCTGGCCATTGGATTAGGGTGACATAAGTCCCCAACAGCAGATAGAGGACCTTTCAGAACTGGCAGGTGAACTACGATCCCCAGTCCAAGACCAGGTCCACTGGAATGCAGTAAGTGATCTGCCGCCTCCTTGGTTTTGGGCAGCTTGGGACGACCCATAAATTTGAAGGCCTTGGAGAATCGTTCAAACACAACCATTATCATAGTGTTGCCCCATGACAAAGGTAACCCTGTAATCAAGTCTACAATCCATGCTGGGCTGCTGAGAGAGCGCCTCAGCTCTCCTGGGCATACAGCATCCACTGGAACAGCTCCGGCAATTTTTTGATCAGGGCAGTTAGTGGTGCAGCCACCATGCTGAAATTCATTGGAAGAAGTTTGCAAAGCCCAAGAAATTTTAAATGAGCTGAAATGAGGTGAGATGCAGTCAGCCCACCACAACTGCCACCTTGGCAGAGTAGTGCTGTAGTTTTTTTGTGGTCTCGGTCTTGCCTTGGTCTCGAATCTATTTGGTCTGGGTCTTGTCTTGGTCTCAACTCTATTTGGTCTCGGTCTTGTCTTGGGATGGGGGAAAAAGAGAAAACTGCACATGCGCATCATCACAGAACAGTATCATTATTTATTATGCGCCTCAATTCAAATGCAACCAGTCAGATGCATCTATTTTAAAAATATGTTACATTGTATACATTTTCTCAATGGACACTGCCAGCGCTTCACAGTCCACACACATCATACACATCACATTATAGCGAAGTCGGCAAAGAAATGTCCGAAAATGTCCGTGAAGTTGGCAGTAATTAACTTTGGCTTTACAGATCACAAAGAGTATATTTGCAAAACGTCCCAGAAAAAGAATCATTCTGCTGTATGCCGATTTTGTTGAACCACCTTGACAATATAATTGAAAAGATAACATGAATTAGATTTTACGAGTAATGACACTTTACAGCAGTGCCTTGTTTCTGTACAGTTGATCCGAGTAATGTGATGTTGATTCTAGCCCTAGTCTGTTTTCGGTCTTGGTCTTGGTCTCAACCAGCCTTGGTCTTGGTCTCGCCTTAGTGTGTCTTGGTCTTGGTCTTACCCTCCAGTCTCAGCAGTGTCTTGGTCTTGATACCCTCCGGTCTTGGCAACGTCTTGGTCTCGGTTTAGGCGGTCTTGAGTACAACACTATGGCAGAGTCCATGCTCAGCCAGCCATTGGACACTACGAATCCCAGGAAGGTGACGGACTGAGCGTTGAAGACGACTTCTCACGTTTTATGAAAAGGTGGTGTTCCAAGATGAGCTGAAAGACCCAACATGCACTACAAGCTCATCTACTGACAGACTGTAAATCAAAACATCATCCTAGTAGACGAACACAGTTTTCCAGGGCTTCCCTCAGGACCTCATTTATGAAGATGGTGGGTAGATCCTCGTGGATCCTGATGAGGTTGTAGGCACTGGGCTGGTCCGGCTTGGTGAAAATGGAGGCATGCTGCAGCCTTGAAGGCTGAGGTCATGAGGGGCAGAGGGGAAGTGGAAGGCCGAATAAAGCCCAGTGCCAACCATGGCCTGACACTCAGACAAAAAAAATAACCGGCCCCTGGGTGAAGTAGAACCAGGCAGGACATTGATGGCACAGTCATATCATCTGTGCATGGGCAAGTGCTGCGCCTTCTGCTTGCTGAAGACATTTGCAAGGTCCCAATACTCCGGCAGGACCCTGTAATGGCCAAGCAGGGCCATTGATAATGGGGTCCTCAGGCAACCACAGAACAAAGGAATCAGGCAACCTGTGCATTGTGAGCTGTAACCAAAGAAAGCCCAGTATCAGGGGTACAGTGGGGGCAGTCACCACAAACTGGCTGATTAGCTCAATGAGCTGGCCAATGCACAGCATGAGTGTCCAGGTCTGACGCCCCAGAGCCCAAGGAACATGGCAGTATCAATAAAGGTATCCGGTGCCCCGGAGTCTAAGAAAACCCTGAGACATTCTTCATGTTCAGGACACACAACAAGTGTGGCTGTGAGGAATACCCCAGAGGGCTGGAAAGTGAAGAATGGCCCATAATGGGTGTCAGGAGAGGTGGAGTATTGGTTTCCCAAGTGGCCCCAGTAGAGGGATCACCCCTCCCTCATATGAATATCCTGTTCCTGATTGGACAACCATATGTGCCCTAGCTGCATGGGCTCAGCATTGCTGGGGGGACCATGGCCCAGAGGCGGAAGGAGTTGAAGCGGGAGAATTAACTTGTATTTTAGATTTTAGTGGCCATCTCTACCTCACAGGCCTGTCTGCATTCCCCCAATTGGTTGTCCAGCCTCTGGGAGAGTCATAAGGCCATAAGGGTAGCCTGATTCCACTCGTTCTCCGGATTCCACTCGCTAGTGTGCAGAACTTGACTGCGGAGTCTTCCACCACATGTGCCAATGGAAAAGGACCAGCACCCCATCAACAGGTGGGGTGGTCAAAGATCCAGTGCTAGGCCTCCATGAATCCAGACATGGAGCCACACACATTGGATTGGCTTTCCCAGATGAGGGTCACCAAACCTAGGGCTGAGGAACCTGTCAACATGGAACTGATAAAAGCTACTTTTCCCTCTCAGTGGGGAACTGGGAGGGCTGAGGCTCAAAGGCCAGGGAGCACTGTGGCAGAAGACCCTTGCCATCAAACCTCTCCGGCACTGGAAGGTGTGGCTCCGGCCTGGGGGGTGAACAAGGGGCTTCTGGGGGAGTGGGCTCGGGTGAGTGGCTGCTCCCTGGCTGGCCAAAGCAACCTGGACCACATCCCCCTCATCTGACTCCACAGGGTTAATTTTATAGGTTGAGTAATTCTGTAATAAGTGGGGACTATGTGGAAGTTCCCCTTTCAGAATTTGAGAAAGAACCCAGACGTGGAGTGAAACAACCTGGGAATGATGAGGTTATTAACGCTCACCACTAACTGGACTCATGCTCGTGTAGTGGAGTGAAATTTGAGCTGGTAGTGACCGAGTCAATAATGCTCACCACTAACCAGACTCATGTGAGTGGTGTGAGTGAGAGTGGGAGAAAAACTCTGCAGCCAGCTGACCTTAAACCCAATAAGAGGCTGAAAAAGCCAAAGGGAGAAACAGTAAATGGAAGCTTCCAGAGGGCTCAAACTAAAAGGTTCCCCCATAGAAATGTTCTTGTTTATCAAAGATTTGAAAATAAGGGCCAGTAGGGCGACCCAGGAGATAATGTTAGGAAATAATGTTAGGAAATTAATGTTAGGAAATAAGGAGAGGTCAGAAAATGTTCATTATAACTAATTGAAACCACAGAAAAGTGGATGTAAAATTAAATGCATGAAGAATATAACATATGAGTCTTTTAAAATAGAGACAAATTTCTCACAAAATTTTCCAGGGTGGCCTCAGACATTTGTGAATCTGTTGTATGATTACATGAAATTACATTACATAAATTTAGCAGATGCCTTTATCCACAGCAACCTACAGGTTTGAGGAAACAAGGCTTAGGGCAGTGGGAGAGCCGGATGGGAGCTCTAGAGGCAAAATATTTAAGTAGGGAGAAGTGCTATATATGTGTGTATATATATATATATACTTTTTTTCAACTACAGTGAACACACACACAGTCTGTGACTGGTTTGTGCACACTCACTTGCCCCTGAACAGATCTTGGTCTTTGAGAGCAGAGCCCTGCAGGTAGATGACCCTCTGAGACCAGAGGGGGATCTGTAGAACCCGATGCACCTGAGTGTCCATCTCCGTGGGGCACAGGATGATGACGTAGTAGTCCTGCGGGACACAGAACCAAATGGTTACTCACGTTGGTAAAGGAACACAGGCACAATTACTGCTATTCATCTTTCTCAGAATTATCTACAGCCACTGTCCAAGGTCAAGGCCTAGCCTTCTAGTACCCTTATGAAACAATAATATATGCATTTATACATAAAATACAATACAATAATACCCACACATATATGTATATAGGGGAGACCGGGCATGGTTGTAACATGGGTCAGTTGTAACACTTTCAACTTCTCCAACTAGGAACAATTTACAAAAATGTGATTCACTCTGTACATGGTCAGTTTAATCCTTACTGCGCATGTGAAGAAGTAGCACCCTGTGGCAGACATCCAATTTTAGTGAGGTAAGAAAGTATGTTTTTTAATTTCATTTATTTTTGAGATAGCATTGACTGATTTGTAGTTAAACTCATCAAACTTTTATTGTGTGTCTATGTAGAAATATTCCATGCAAGTTGTTGGTGCTAAGGTTTTGCTATTAGCGGTAAGGTAAGGTAGTTCATGATGTATGATTACATGAAATTACATTACATTAATTTAGCAGATGCCTTTATCCACAGCAACTTACAGTTTGAGGAAATAAGGCTTAGGGCAGTGGGAGAGCCAGATGAGAGCTCTAGAGGCAAAATCTTTAAGTAGGTAGAAGTGCTAATGTTTTAGCTATTAGCGGTAAGGTAAGGTAGTTCATGTTGTATGATTACATGAAACTACATTACATTAATTCAGCATAAATCATCAAAACACCCGTGCTTGTATATACATTGTCTTAAACTGCATCTTATAGAAGGACATAGTTCTATCATTGTTCTTGCTGAAACATTTTTTTCATATTAGGTCATATTTTTGATTACTGTGACCAATACTGCACATGAACAAAGAACGTCTGTGATGTTGGTTATTCATTCACTCATATGCCAAAATTCATATAAATTTTAAAATAATATTACAACACAAATGCGTGCGATTAATTTAGATTAATTAATCAGAGAGCCTTTAATTAATTAGATTATTTTTCATGTTTTAGTTTCCGGCATTTAGCAGATGCTCTTATCCAGAGCGAAGTACATCAGTGCATAACTAGTCTACATATGTTCTTCATACCTGTAAAGCCATACTGAAGTCAACACCTGCTTTTTACCAAGTTACTGCCAGCTAAGTTACACACCTTAACAAACCCTGTCAAAAGAAAAAAGTTAGAGGTTAATGCACAAGTAAGGAAAAACAGTTAAGAGGGTAAGGGGCCAAGTTTTTTAAATATGAAGAAAAAGATCTATGAGATAAATGAGAGGACTGGTTAGTTACCAAGGTGCTCCTTGAAAAGGTGGGTCTTCAGATGACGCTTGAAAACAGTGAGGGACTCCACTGATCTGATTTCAAGAGTGAGTTTGTTCCACCACTGGGGGGCCAAGACTTAAAAGAGTCTTGATGCATGTATTCCTCTTCTTTTGAGCAAAAGAGGTTCAAGACGAGCAGTGCTTGAAGCTCTGAGAGGACGAGAAGTGACACGCTGCTTGATCAGTGCTGATAAGTAAGGAGGTGCAAGTCCGTTCTTGGCCTTGAAGGCAAGGGTTAAGGCTTTGAACTGAATGTGAGCGGCCACAGGGAGGCAGTGAAGGTTACGTAGTAGAGGCGTAGTGTGTGAGAATTTAGGAACATTGAAGACTAACCTTGCAGCTGCATTCTGAATCAGCTGAAGTGGTTTTGTTACCTTCAGTGGAAGTCCAGCCAGTAAGGAGTTGCAGTAGTCCAGTTTAGATATGACCAGAGACTGGACAAGTAATGTTGTTCTGATGTTGTAAAGAAGGCATCTGCATGTCCTGGAGACATGTGACAGGAAGACACCAAGATTTCTTACCTTCTTTGAGGGGACAGTTCTCAAAAGAAACTGTGGGTGAGGGACTCCCTTTGATGAAAAGAAGCTCAGTTTCGCTGGGGTTCAGCTTGAGGTGGTGGGCCGCCATCCAAGAGGAGATGTCAGCCAGACAGTCTGAGATGCGGGTTGAGACCTGATCATCATTGGAGGGGAAAGAGAGAATAAGTTGAGTGTCATCAGCATAAAAGTGGTAGGAAAAGCCATATGAGGCTATTACATCCCCAAGAGAACCAGTGTACAGAGAAAAGAGAAGTGGTCCAAGGACCGATCCCCATGGAACACCAGTGGACAGTCTTCACTGGGTAGACTGGGAGCTATGCCATGCCACCTGGTACCATCAAGGTAGGAAGCAAACCATTGCCAGGCTGTGCCCGAGATCCCAAAGCTGGAGAGAGTAACCAGGAGGTTCTGATGGGTAACCAGGTTGAAGATTGCAGAAAGGTCAATACGTAGGTACTGAGCAATTTCTTGACATAAAAGTCCCTTATCATGGAAAACCAAACTTTTGATGTAGTATGTAAATGACTCGCAAAGTCGTTATGAGGTCACGGTTGTTTGTGATGTCACAAAACACATTTATCTATTTCTGCCCATGTCTGCTAAGTTTAGCCCTGGCCATTTAAATGGAGCTTATAAGGACTGATTCAGCTTTAGACACAATACAAGGCAACCAATCAGAATGGAGATAGAAAGGAAATTGTGGTGCAAAAATGAAACACAGCTGTTTTTGGTACACAAACCCATGCAACTGTCACGAGTGTACAAATAAATAAGTAAAAATGTTAAATATATGGACCCACTATCTGCCAACCGATGTACACATCTGATAGGTCCCTGGTGGAGGACTAACTTCTTCCCTGATAGAATTGTAATGGTCTAGCAGCTCTTAATTTTAAGTCTAGGTTTACTAATATAAGTAACATGTTTTCTTGTGGACTACAAAGCTCAGATGTACATCACTCTCCATAAGCGCATCTGCCAAATGCTGTAAATCTAAATGTAAATGCAACATACTGAAGTGTTTTCTTTTGTCAGTTACTATGCAGTGACATTACATTCTCTCACATACCTGGAGCTTGGGGTGGGCGTAAAACTCGTTGAGGAAGTCCATAAGCAGATCAATTTTGAGCGAGCTGACACACAGCACCACATGCTTCTCTGTCTTGGCCCTGTGTCTGCTGTAGTTCCCTCCAGACTTCTGCCTCTCCATCCACAGGTATGCCAGCTCCTCAAACTGAAGCACACCGTTAAAATATGCCTTTTTTTACAGAATACACTGTTTTCGTCCATACATCTTCATTCAACACAGGAGAGCTGTGTTATTCTTTAATTCTGTGTTTCTATATACTTCATCTTTCTATTTTTTCATTTGAACCCATTTCATAAGTCTGTGTTTAACTCTCTCTAATTGTCACAAATTGTATTGTGAAGCACTTTTGTGTAATTTCAGACATTAAAAGTGCAGTATAAATAAAATTCATTGTTAAACAATAGAGCAGAAGGCAAGAGGGTCACAGATGTGAAGTTATTTGTGTCCTGTTGCTTTCATAAACTGTTTTATAAAGTAAGGAAAAAAGATGCTTTAATATTGGTGACTCCTTCCACCCAAAAAAGTAGTTTCTCCTGCTGGTGTTCTGGATGGATGGATGGTTGGTAAAGGTGCAGCAGTGCTGAGATGTGTTCAGCTTGTTTGGATCAGATTTCCCTGAAAGTATATCTGCAAAGCATCCCGCAGTCCATCTTCTTTGTTGGGGTGGGTTCTGTTTGGTTCCAGCTGACTCCTGTTCACTGTTCCACCTGTACACCTAAAAGTGTGCTTATGACAGCCTCTTTTCTATAGACTCTCCTTCAGAGTCTGACCAAATGTGTTGAAATATGATCTTTTTATGAATATCTGTTATATTCATAATACCATATAATATGTAATATATTCATCACAAGCAATAAGCCACCGCTGACGGTGCCTTTCAGTGATTTTATTGCTATTAAACAGAATAAAGGCTAATATAACATCAAATATGACAGTGTTCATTTTTCAATCTACATTTTAATTCATTAATAATAATAACCGCGATCATTACTATGCCAAGACATGTAGTTTGTTAAGAGCATGGTTCCCAGGCAACCAGGAGGACACATTCAGATGCCCATCGTTACACACTGCAGACACTTTTTGTTTTATAACAATGCACATATCCTAATATAGCATACTAATAATGTTCACTTTATAAGCAGTTTTTCTTCACCAAATTCCCTCCATATCTGCTTGTAAAGTCATGTTAAGGGGTAAAGAAAATCCAGTTATGTGCATTTTTGGAGAAACATTTGGAGACACTCACCTGGACTGGCAGCACCAGCAGAGCCACAGATATCATGATGACCACCAGCAGCTTGGAGGGCCAGATCTTTGGGTAGACGTCCCCATAGCCCACAGTGGAGAACGTCACGATGCAGAAGTAGACAGAGTTAAAAAGGCTCAGCTTCTGCCCGGCACGCTCCAGGTGCTGGATCCCACATATGCTGCAGAACAGTCATTATATGATCCACAGTCAGTGGCAACTTCATCAGAAAAAACAGTTTGCAGCTCCAGCAGGCCAGTTTATCTCCCAACAGTGGCCAGTTTCTGACCACAGAACCACTCTTGGCTGGACATTTTTCGGGTTTTATTTTGTCTAAACTGCATTTATTTTGATTCATTTCTATTTGTCCATTCGTTATGAAATCACAGTAAACGGAAGCTGGTGTTTTGAAATGATGTGGAAAAAAAGAAAAACGACAAAACGGAGACACAAGGATTTGTTCAGATGGTGGCACTTTACCTTGTTGCCCACTACTAATAAAGCTACCTGCTCATTCTAATGAACGTCTGTGCTGGCTGATGTCACACTTAATGATGAAGGAAGGGAGGACCACCCTATCCCCCCAGAGAGAGAGAGGGCAGTTATACTGAGTGATGGGGAGAGGGAGGACCACCCCACCCTCCCAGAGAGAGAGAGGACAGTTATACTGAGTGATGGGGAGAGGGAGGACCACCCTGCCCACCCAGAGAGAGAGAGGA
>JBBPCX010070114.1:0-10860 GCA_037974365.1 Hydrocynus forskahlii | reverse complement strand
ACCCCATCCAGCACCTTTGGGATGAACTGGAACAGAGATTGCGAGCCAGGCCTTCTCGTCCAACGTCAGTGCCTGACCTCATAAATACTATACAGAGTGAATGGACACAAATTCCCACAGAAACTCCAAAATCTTGTGCAAAGCCTTTCAAGAAGAGTGGAAGCTGTTATAGCTGCAAAGGGGGACCAACTCCATATTAAAGTTTATGCAATGTCATAAAGGTCCTGCTAGTGTAACATAACATAGCGTACACACACACACACACACACATACACATAAATGGGCTGCAAAACTTTCTGTGTCAGACAGAGGGCACTCCTGCTCTTGTTTGGTGGACAGTGAATTTATTCTCCTGCTGTTAACTGGTTTCCTGCAGTGTTAGTCACTGAGGACAGACAGTCAACACCCAACAGTTTTATTTATTACTGTAACAGATCTCTCAGCATGAGGAGACAGATGTTCATCATTCTGACAGTGTTACACTCAGTGTCAGGTAAAACACCCAGATAGTATCACAGCACAAATTATTTTATTTTAGACTAAACACTAAAACACACTTTTCTTTGTTTTCCAGGACAGGACTATGACGTTCACCAGAATCCTTCTGATCTGATGAGCTATCCAGGAGAATATTGTGAACTACGCTGCAAGCACAGTTTTTCAGACTTCAAAATTATATTATGGTATCAGCAATCCCCTGGTGAAGCTTCTCTGAAACTAATTGCATATGTGTATTACACAAGCCCAACAGTTGAGAACCCTTTCAAGTCTCACTTTAATGTGTCTGGAGATGGTGCGAAACACTCTACTCTTCATCTGCTCAAACTGAGAGCAGCTGAAGACAGTGCTGTGTACTACTGTGCAGCAAGAGAAGCACAGTGAGCCAAAATACCTCCTTCCTCTACATAAAGCTCTCACCTCCATCAAAACTGAACATGTACATTTAAGGACTAAACATTTCTTTCTCCTTGTAGTTTATCTACATAATCTAAACAGCAATGTCACACCTGCATAAACCAGCAGTTGTAATTCAAAACTGATCTGTTCCAGTGTTGTAATGAGGTCCTTTCTCAGAGGTGGGCGTTTCTCTTTGCTACACAGATGTTATAAACGCACTATGGACACATGTAATCATACAGAGCCAAGATGATCATTGTTTTACTTGCTTTTACTGCTTCTCTCATATGCTTTACTGGTACACGTAGATCATTCATATTTTACATTTTAATTTGAGGCTTATTTTATTTCATATCAGGTTAAAGGTTGTGATGCAATACATAATATATGCTACATTAACCCATTCTACTACTTAATGCAGGTTGTTCTCCAGTTGGGAAAAATGTTCACCAAACTCCTCCTCACCTGTTCACTAATCAACAGGAATCTGCAGTTCTTCACTGTTCTCACTCCATACAGGACTACCAGGTCATGCTGTGGTACAAACAGCCTGAGAAGAGCCAGTTAGATCTTCTTGGATATCTTAATCTGGGTTCAGGATATCCTGAGGAAACACTAAAAAACAAGATCACATTTGGTGGAGATGGACGTAATAATGGCTCACTTACTCTCACAAGTCTGCAGCCAAATGACAATGGCGTTTATTTCTGTGCAGCAAGGAGACACAGTGCTGCAGCCTAGTGTACACCTCAACAAAAAAATACCTGGTCTTCACAGCTGCTCAAACCATTCATTTACTGCAGGCGCTAAAGGTGCTGTAACAATCTGAGAAGACCAAAATAACATTTCATATTTGAGTGTTTGTAAATCTAATCAAGCACACCTTTAAGTTTAATTGAACACTGAATATACCCAGATATACTAGAGATAACAATTTTGAACCATAACCTGGTGTAAAGCCCAGTCACAATTAAATATTGGGTCTCACTGCTGAATATGTTTAAGGTTGCACTGACACACTTTTATTAGTAAACTTGAAAGAAAATACACATTAAATAACTAAGTACACATTTTCCATCCTTGTCACAAAGCTAATTTTGAAAAGATCAAAATCAAATTTAAACCATCGTTGACTGGAATGCCAGCATTAGCTCTGTAACCACAAAACAGACTATAAAGCCGAATATATTAATGTCTAATTAACCCAACAGATTTCCAGCAGCAGTGCACTTCAGAATTCCATCTTAAGGTGGCACCATAATCATGAAGTTTGAACTAGGACTCTTATATTGTATAGCATATGATTGTAAGACAGACGACAGTCAACACAGACTGAAGCAGAAATTCATCCCCGTTTAGGATGATTGGTGTCGGCAGTAACTTTATTATTATTTTGTCAACATGCCTGTTTGGTAAGGTTTAAAATTGTTATTTTTACGATTTTGAGGATTTGTAACCTTTTAAATCAATATTTCTATATTTTTTCTCTCATTCCAGGGCTTTCTTCCAGTTATCGTGTCATCCAGACGCCATCTCACATGACTGAGATCCAGCTACAAAATGAATCTGTCATGATCAAGTGTTCACACAACGTAACAAGCTACAATCAAATCAACTGGTACAAACAAACCCAAGGCCAGGGGTCTGACACTTTTGGGTTATGTCTATGCCAAGTCAGCACCCAAAATAGAAACAGACTTCCTGACTAAAGTGGACATGGCTGGAGATGGAAGCAGCAAAGGCTCTTTGAGCATTAAAAGTCTTTCCCCCTCAGACAATGGAGTGTATTTCTGTGCTGCATCTTACACAGTGCTGCAGAGCTGCTCTACTTCATACAAAAACATCTTTGATAAGTTGCCAATACAGAAGACTGAGGACGTTATTAACACCTGCTTCTGTGGCCTGTGTTTGACTCAATGCCAGTTTGCACAAATTAAACGCACTAACTTGTCATGAGCAACTTATCAAACAGCTGCCAGCATCCAGTTTTTTATGATGTTTTTGTTGTTGTTATGTAATAGTGACATTGAACTCCAAGTATCTATTTAAAATGATCAATATCCTAATAGGGGAAATATGCTTTAGGTTATATGTTGCACTATATTAGGTTGTTATGCATCAATACACTTTGTTGTTTGGCAAAGTGATAATGTGCAGTTAACTTTTTGATCTGTAGATGGTGATATAACTACGCTTTCATTTAGTTTGTGCAGTGGTTTTCAACTCCAGTGCCAGGAGCTCACTGCCCTGTAATGTGCCCAGTTCGGTTCTTCCTGCCTCTAATATTATCAAGCCCTTCATGAGCTGGGTCAGGTGCGTTGAGGACAGAGAGTTTATGAAAACCACTAATAGTGGCTGAAGGTTTTGGTCTGATATTTGATACCAAGTGAACTGTCCAAACAAAGCCTTTATTAAGGCACCATTAGTTCTCAGGCATTAAGAAATCTTCTTGAACTGTATAAGCATCTTTTATTTTAAATCTTTTTCACTATTTTCATCATTATCATCTCCTGGTTGTTGAAATAATCGTGTTTTATTTATTTTATGATGATGACTCCAGGTATTATTTATTTTTTCATTTAAGCATCAGTATCAGGTCTTATATTAGGTCTTAGCTTTGTAAACACATTCAGTCCACAAAAATATGTGACAACGATGAGTTTAAACAATTCCATCCACATAACAGGTCAATTTATCAATCTTTCAGCAGCCATGTCCTGCAACTTCAAGATGTTATTAAGAGTTCAGGAGAAACTTTTCTGTTCTCATAGCATCTCTAAGCCCAACAGAATGGTATGATAGTAACACAAACAGTGAATGAAGCATCCAGCTCAATTAACTTTCACTTGAAAAGAGAAATGGATGAAGATCCAGGAGTTTGAAGAAGTCAGAAATGTGATTTTTAATTCAGATCTTATTCAGGCCTCTTGGTTCAAGACTGATTCAACAAATTCAGACGTAACATTTAATGCTTAACGCTTGACAGCAGTATCAAATGTAATGCAAATGGGTGTGATCATTCCATGTTTCATAATGAGCTCATATCCTGTCTGACTGCTCACAATGTAAGACCAGTTTCTGTGTCAAAATTTAGTTGGTTAGGTTGGCTGTTGAGGGTGACTTTCCAGTAGTTTAAATCATGATTGAATTTTTATTTAAATTCATCATCTCCATCTGCTGCCTTTCAGGTTAACACTGGTAGCAGCTTAACCTATTGATTTTATTGAATGTATTAAAAAGAAAAATATGTCTAAAATGTATTTTTCAACCTAGGTTGGTCAATTTGCGAAGACGTCCATCAAAGCCCTGCTAATGTGCTGTGTTTGCCCAAGACGACTGTGAGCCTCACTTGCAGCCACAGAATCCGGAGCTATGACACAATACTGTGGTATCAGTGAGCACATGATGGGGACCCCAGCTTCAAACTCATTGCATATGTAAGATACAGCACTAGTCACAATGTAGTGGAAGAATATAAAGATAATTTTAACATTACTGGAGATGGAAGATCATCAGCTTCTCTAGTCATTTCCCAAGTCAAGGACAGTGCTACATACTTCTGCACGGCTTATTATGCACAGTGCCACACATGTCCTGTCCTTAGAACAAAAACTCATATCTCTAATCAACTCATTCACCTGCACAACTTGGTATACCTGCTTACCCACACCAGATGTCTTACCAAATAGAAAGGTATATCACAGCTTTCTGTCTGTAATAACACTGCTGTGATCGTGTGTCATGATGAATTTTTTATTTCTGCAACACTGAGATGGGTAGTCTAAGACAGCAGATGGTTTTATGTTTGGCCATCATCACACAGAAACTCCTCTGGAAAGAACTATTTATCTGATAATATGAGGATCTCCCAAACTGAGGCAATTAAAGATAAAGTAGATATGGCACCTCTGACAGAAGCCTATGCGTTCATTTATCTTCCAGATGAAGCCACTTCAGCAAATGATTGGTGAGATTTCTTTTATCTCAACAGCTGGTAAGATGATGTCACAAAATAATTTTGCAGGACACTGAGGAAAGGAACCCGATCTGCTTTCACTTCTGCCCTTAAACAAACCCAGAGTGCATGCTACTGCACACAGTCTTTGGTTTCTACATCTTTACTCGGTTGTTCCATTCAAACCATATTTAATTTGTGTAGCATAAAAAACAAATAAATTATTTATATATATATATATATATATATATATATAGTCACTGGAGACAAACTTTGCATCAGAAATCGATGACATCAAGGATACTTTTTTTTGTTCACTGTTTGTATAATTTGTGGCTGTGTGTGTGTGTGTAAAATGAAATGAATGAAAGAAATGCCTCCGTATGTTTTGTGAGTGCAGTAGAGTTTGTAGAGCAGCTTTTCTATGTGTATTCCAGCAGCTTCACTCCTGATTCAGTTTCTGATGGGATGAAACAGAGCTCACGCATGCACACACTCTGCTCTTAACATTACTATTTTAATTGCTGCAACTGTAAAATAATGTAAGAGTGTTGAGTAGTTTAACATTTCCAAGGTATAAGAAATTATTTATATGTACAGTATTTTTACATTATCTCCAAACATTTTTGTTTGGAATTGTAAATCAGGTGTGGTCAATAGTGTATAAAACAACAGTGACATGCACATTTTACACAGTCACACACCCACAAATTACAAAAGCAATTACCAGAAAAACAAATTATGTGGTCTCTTATTTTTTTTTCTAAGAAAATTTCTGAGGGTTTACCCATTATCCGCTTATAAGAGAAGCCAAGGTTAGAGATGAGAGGTGTGACAAAGCTGCTCAGAGCTGAATCCTCTAGAGGTCACACTTCACCCTTTCTGGTTACATTAGTACTTGGTTCACCCTGAATCAGATGAAGAACATGTCTTGTATAGCGTTTTTAATTCTGTTCTTACCAACAAGTAAGAGCATATATCTTTGTATTTTCTCATTGCCAGCCTGTTAATACTATCCAATATCTAATTTCTATTTATTATTATCTATTTATTTTGTTTCAGGTTTAGCTTTAAAACAGTCTTCTGACATTTTTGCAGAGGAGGGTCAAAATGCGACTTTGGAGTGTTCCCAGATCGGAACTAACTATAACAGCATGTACTGGTTCAGAAAGAAACCAACTGAACCGCTGGAGCCCATTGCTCACTTGTATATTCAAATTACAACACTGGAAGATAAATTCAAGCAAAAGGTAACTGCTGTACGAAGTGGAGCTTCTCTGGAACTTACTGTGATGACACTGCAGAGCACAGACAGTGCTGTCTACTTCTGTGCAAAACAGGATGCACAGCTAACAGTCTACTCTTTAACTTCTACAAGAACTATGCCTCTTCCACAACAGGCACTGACACCTGCTAACTACAGGACATAGTTAAAACTTGGCTGGCTGTGATAGAAATGTGTCAAAACACAGCATGGAAATTTGTGGTGTATGGGGCTGTATAGCTGCAGACCAGTCAGAGTACCCATGCTAACCTCTGTCTATTATTGTTGGAAGAACCTATAATGGACATGTGAGCATCTGAACTGGACCATGCAGCAAGGGAAGAAGGCGGCTTGGTCTGATGAATCATGCTTTCTTTTACATCATACGGACAGTTGTGTGTGTGTTGCTCACCTAAAGACAAGATGTCACCAGAATGCTTTGTGGAATGAAAGCAAATCTGCATTGTGAAACCCCTTAATCTTAAACTGAAGGTGTTAATTCAGGAGGTTCTAATATTTAAGGGGCCTGTTTGGTAATTAATGTCCTATATGGGAAATTCAAGTCAAAACTAAGGTAATTTTTAAGGGGTAAAATGAAGGCATTTGGTTTTGTTGTGTGTGGATGTAACTTTAATATGGACCTCCTACCTACACATTGCTGTATCCTGAGTTCACCCGTTCATGGCAAAAGTATTCCTTAATGGCAGTGACCTCTTTCAGCAGCACTGATGTGTCCTGCCACACTGCACAAATTGTTCAGGAATAGTTTGAGGAACAAAGAGTTCAAGGTGTTGATCTGGCTTCCAATCTGATCATGCATCTGTTGGATATGCTGGACAAAGCAGTCTGATCCATAGGGGCCCCACCACACAACTCACAAAACTTTAAAATCTGCTGCTAAGATACCATAGCACACTTTAAAAGTCATGTGAAGTCCATGCTTCGACTGGTCCAAGCTGTTTTGGTGACATGAGGGCGGCCTGCACAGTATTACACGGGTGTTTTTAATGTTATGGCTCATTGGTGTGTATGAAGGGTTGTCAAAATTTCTAACCAAAAGATTGGAAGCAATGCTGTGATATCACTTCCTGTCATCTCGCATTTGTGGCTTGTGCAGACACTTTCGGAGACGAGTGTTCTGTCACTCTCTGCTAGGAGGAAGTCATCATGATCATTCTGTTCTTTATAATTTATGTAATATTGTTTGGTAAGATAAGATAAACCTTTATTAGTCCCACGTGTGGGAAATTAAGAGGTTAACTGTACATTTTTATTCACTGCTTTTAATATTAGAGTTAGTAAGAGTAACTTAATGTGTCTTTTGTTTTTAGATGTTGTGGCGAATCATCCAGTCCAACAGTCTCCTCCTCACCTGCTAAAGAATCATGGAGAATCTGCTGAACTCTACTGTTCCCACTTCAACAGAGATTTTGACCATATACTCTGGTTTAAACAGTCTGAGGATAACAATTTAATTTACTTTGGATACCTCAACCTTAAAAATCCCTACCCAGAGGACAAATATAAAGACAAAATCCAACTTGATGGAGATGGGAGCAGTGCTGCAACACTTACCATTAAAAATCTGATGGTAAATGACAGTAGTATTTATTTCTGCGCAGCACGAAGACACGGTGTCTGAAGTTCCCTCCTGTCTGCACAAAAACTCACAGATCAGTATCTTAAGTTTGCACACTAGATTAGTGCTCCACACCTGCAGCAAACCCTTAAATATCAAATGCTGTAAAACAAAAGTTCTCTTCTTTGTATTAACAGTATTTCTATATTTTCCCATTGTAATGGGTGAGATATTTTAGGCAGCAAGGGAACTTTTGAACTTTCTAAGTGAATGCCACCAAGACGTTTGCAACTCATATTACATTACCTTGTTATATATTCACCATCACAGTAATCAGAATTAATTTGCTCTTAATACAGGATGCTCTTCGTCCCCTAAATATGTTTACCAGACGTATTGACTTATTAAAAAAATAACAAACAAATCTGTGGATTTGTACTGTTTTCACTCCAGATACGACTATACGTTATTTAAATTATTATTATTTTCACCACACTTTTAGGTCAGGACCCTAAAACATAAAAATAAGAATTATGGGCACGAAGATGAGGCCTGTAGTTACACATCAACATAATTTGGCTTAATTTGTTCAATAGTGGTGCAGTTCTCTGTTTACTTACATGAAGGTTCTACTCTAATGAGTTTTATGAGGAAATAGGAAAAAAGGGGGTATTTCACCATTTAGACTTTGTTTGGATAAAGGATGCAGAATACAGAAATACAAAAATGCAGTACCAGAATGCAGAATGTGGATTGATACAGAATGTAAGGTTCTGATGTCATTTCCTGATGTCATCTGATCTTCAACAGGAGGCATTAGACGATCCTACACCTTTTTTGTTGTCATCAGAATTCAGTTTGATTGATATTATCCTCACCTTGACTTTATCACTCCAGTGGATTCCAGGTAATATTGTATGTGCTGAATAACAACTGTAAGTTAATACTTCATTATTTTCTTGTATATCATGTCTGATCTTTTGTTGTCTACTAGTGTTTGCAGGAGACAATGGAGTCACTCAAAGTCCCAGTATACTCTGGGTTCAGAAAAGAAATTCTGCTGAAATGACCTGCAATCAGAATAAAGGTGCTACCTACTATCAGATGTACTGGTACCGGCAGCACCAAGGGAAGCCCATGGAGCTCATAGTGTTTACAACAACCACCAGTAAAGACTTTGGCAGCTTTGATAAAAATAAATTTTCTGCCACAAAAGAAAAACCTGAAAGTGGATCCTTCACTGTGAACAACACAGATTCAGACGACAGCGCTCTGTATTTCTGTGCAGTGAGTGAACACAGTGTTACAGACCCTTTACACTGCTGAACAAAAACACCTGCACTGATAATACTGTAACAATTACCATAACAGACAGGGGGACCCATCCTATAACTGATGAAAAGTACTTTTTCAGTTTGCTATATTTTCATGAATAAGACAGGTTTGATTGAACCCTTTATATACTTTTTCCTGATGGAAATGTTTCCAGAATTTCTTTGCAGTTTAGTTGTCGCTAATCCCACCTGCTATCAAAGGCCAAATTCATGTTGTTTTGCTGTCTAAAGCCCAACATTCATTAACTTCATGAAAAATTGTGATATAACAAATGGTTACAAGTCATAATAGTAAAACTGGACACCGCTGGTACAAGTGGTCAAAACGACAGAAAAGTGGAACATGCAAAGAAGGGATCAGAGCGCATTGTCATATTAGGGGCTGTTAGCAAAAACACACTTGTAAACACCTTGCAAATGTTGCTACTGTAAACCGCATTCTTTGTTCATTTCTGATGACATACGCGTCAGATGAACTGGGGATTCTAAATTGACCATAGGTATGAGTAATTCATGTGTGTGTGTGTGTGTGTGAGTCCCTGCCACACACCTGTAGACCCCGAGACAGGCTCCGGGCAATTGTGACCCTAGTGTAGATTAAGCAGTTACAGAAAAAGAAAATAATTCATTCATTCATTCAGAACTGTACAGTTTGGATATCTCCCACATGAGTGAAGATACTAGCTCTCATTGCAACATTTTCACTGAAAAGTCACGTCTGTACAATAACACAGAGTTCAGCATGTGAATGAAGGAAATGCATGGTTTTGATGTCATTTCCTGAAGATGATCTCAATAGACCTCATTAGCAGCTGTGTTGAGTTCATATCTTCTGCTGCTGTTGCTGCGATTCAGCATGATCAGTCTTTTTATCACCTTCACTTTCTCACTCCAGTGGACTGCAGGTACCATAATAAACAAAACACTGCGCACATTCAAATTACTGAATTAAAATATAATTATTTATTCTACAATCCATCATTTGCACTTCATTATTTCTGATCTTTTATTGTCTATTAGGTTTTGCAGGAGACAATGGTGTCACTCAGAGCCCCAGTTTACTCTGGGTTCAGAAGGGAACGTCTGCTAAAATGACCTGCAATCATAATAAAGGTGTTAGCTACTTCCACATGTACTGGTTCCAGCAGCACCAAGGGAAGCCCATGGAGCTCATAGTTTATACATCACTCTCCAGTACAGAATTTGGCACCTTTGATAAAAACAAATTCTCTGCCACGAAAGAAAAAGCGGAAAGTGGATCTTTCACTGTGAACAACATAGATTCCGACGACAGCGCTCTGTATTTCTGTGCAGTGAGTGAACACAGTGTTACAGACCCTTTACATTGCTGAACAAAAACGCCTGCACTGATGATGCTGTAATAATTACCAGAACAGACAGGGGGACCCATCCTATAACTGATGAACATATTTTTTTTCATTTTGATATGTTTTCCTGAGTGAGAAAGGAATGGGTGTGCTCCATGTCAGAATATAATAATAAACCTAAGAAGCCTTCTCATTCAGGGTGGTAGTGGCCTAGTGGGTAAAACACTTTTGCTTGTGAACCTGATGACCACAAATTTGCAGGTTCAAACCCCCACTTTCTACCATTGTGTCCTTGAGCAAGACACTAAACTCTCATTTGCTCCAGGAGGACTGTCCCTGTAACTAATGATTGTAAGTCGCTCTGGATAAGGGCATCTGCTAAATGCCACAAATGTAAGGCGTGACTTAACCCTTTATATATATAGACCAGTGGCGGCTGCTAGTCTTTCAAACAGGGGAAGCTCACTTTAGGCCTACATCATGAAATTCGTTACATTATTTGT
>JBBPCX010070113.1:0-10861 GCA_037974365.1 Hydrocynus forskahlii | reverse complement strand
ACTGGAACGGAGATTGTGATCCAGACCTTCTCGTCCAACATCAGTGTCTGACCTCATAAACACTCTACAGAATGAATTCCCACAGAAACTCCAAAATCTTGTGAAAAGTCTTCCAAGAAGAGCGGAAGCTGTTTATAGGGCCCCACAGTGGTGCAGTGGGTAGCACTGTTACCTACTTCCAGGGTCGGGGTTTGAATCCGGGTCCTGGCCGTGTGTGTGTGTGTGTGTGTGTGTTTAAAGGGGGAACAACTCCATATTAAAGTCTATGGATTTAAATGCAGTGTCATTAATACTGTTGTCCATATAGTGAATCTTATATTTGTGCTTAGCTTAGCTCTTAAAACCTACAACACAAACCATAACCACTCATAGATTTTTCTTTTTACCTGCAATTTAGAGCAGGAACTGTGTGCTTCACCTTATCATGGTTCCTCTAGGTCTTGTACAAGCATGAGGGGCAATCAGCTCTGAAAGTCCTGGACAAAGGAAAGACGTCTGTCAATCTCCCCTTGCCCAAAGACAATGGCTATGTGGTTCTAGAGATCCGCTCTTGGGGAGAAGGAGGAGATGGGGCAGCTCATGAGATCATAGTGTCTCGAGATTCAGGTATGTCAGTGCTCACAACTAGGAAAACAGAATGGATGCGCTCAGTGGTGCCAAGCTGTGAAAGCCTTAAAAATGCGATACACAGTAAATCCCTGCCAAGTCGTGGTTCAGAGTTCGGGGCCTCAGTTGTTTGCGGATTTTCTCTTAGAAATGAACGAATAATTTTTTGCGGAACCCCCCCCACAAATTCACGCAAACCGCACATACCCTCCCGCACTTTTTTGTGCTTTTTTTTTGTGACAATATATAATTTTTCATGCATTTTAGTGCAAAATTCTGAATAAAAATATAATTTACTAATTTTGTAACATAAATATTACTGTAATTCAGCTACATTTCCATATATAATATAACTGTTTTTTAGTACCATCGAGAGAAACAAAGCGACCGTATACTGGCTGCTGCCCTGTGACGCGTCTCTGGAAGCTGCAGTCCAGAATTCAGCATCAGAACAGTGGAGCGTCTTGAGTTTACCTTCATAGTTTTTAAGGCTGATGTATTAAGCTGAGTTTAAAATGAAATTAAAGTGTTTTGGGAGCATATTTGGGGGCATATTTAGACCAGGGGTTCTCAAACTTTATATTCAAAGGTCCAAATCTAATTTCTAGATTAGGTCAAAGGTCCGGGACGACAAGTGATAAGCAAATCCCTTTTATTAAATATGCTTATAACATACAACCAAAAGAAATGGCGCTGTTTTTCTATAATTGTTTGCTTGTGAACCTAATCCACTCTCACTTTTGACAGTAAAGTGTAATATGCACTGTAGGTTAATGAAAAGATTTAACACTAACCTTGATTAACTTTTATATTGGTTATACTTTTAGTTATTCTCTCCATGTAGACTGACCTTCCTCTCTCCTATCCGAGGATGCTAGCCGATCTGGGAGTCTAATTAAAACATTATTAGAAATTAGTTTTCTACTCCATGCGTATTTTTGGAAAATGTCAAAAATAATGTCATTTTTTTCCTTTATATCAAGAGGCCATTTCCTACATGTTCTTGCATTTCTTCCCCATGAGGTCCTCTGAGGGTGGGCTGTTTTCCAACTTAGTTTCCATGTATGCATTGTATGGACTAAGGAGTGAATGGTACAGCTTTATTCATGTTTACATACCATGCAAAAGTCATTTATTTCAAGGAAAATTTCCATCAAAACATTCTGGAATATCAGAAAGACTATATATGGTTGAATGTGGTTCAGTTATGTCCCTCTGTGTTTGACCTTTTGGAAAAATTGTCAAATCGATGGGTAAATGACTTGATTACAAATGGAATCAACAGCTGTTTGTTTTGCATAAAAACAAAAGAGGCAGTTGATGGAATTTTGTTTCTTGTTTCACAGGAACTGGAATGATGGTTCAGAAAAAAAATTCAGGCGTCTCCGAACCCTCCTGCTCTGCAGTGCTGCTGTCAGCTGCGGCGCTCCTCACCCTGATCGGCTCATTGCTACTGTGATCAGCCTGTGAAAATATCAGTTCCGCACTAATTTGGGCTTATTACTCTCCAGGATCTGTGGGACTTTGGGGTCTTTGATTGGGGAGTTTGGGGGTGGGGGGTTGAGTAGCTGGGATTTTGGTAATAAAGACAGTGAATGACAGTTGTTTTTTTATTTTGTATAAAAAAATGACATTTTTAACAAAGACACTGGTCGTTGAGGGATGTAAGGAGGGCTGACTATGTGATTGTGTCATAAACCTCGCCTTATAGGAAAATCACATCGCATTTCTTGCTTAGTTGGAAATGAGGAGTGATTTTTTTTTGGAATTTGGTACTGGGATCCCAAATTCAATCAAATTCAACATATTGCCGGACCTGTGTGGTCACGATCTCACTGTACTCTGTATGTGTCATAGATGTACCTACAGTGCTGGGATACATTAATGGTGGTATTCCTAAAAAAAAAAAAAAAAAAAAAACTGCTCTTTTTTATAAGTTGTTGCTGCTGTGTGGCAGCATGAGGATCACGTGTAAGCGAACCTAAATGAGGATTCAAATGAAAGTTTACCTTTTTATTATTTTGCTAAAATAGTTATTTGTTTACAGTGTTTTGTGTCCGTGTCAACTTCTGAAACGTTGTAAAGCCCAAACCTAACAGCATCATCTGTGTGTGTGTGTGTGTGTGTGTGTGCCCGTAAGGCTTTTAGGAGATAATGGTCTCCAATGGACACCATGGAGAAACAAAAGTTGATTATTAATATCCGATAAAGACCGTACAGCTTACAAAGTTATCTTCGTTTATCAGGGTTCTGTGATTATCTTTGTGTGTTATACGGCCATTATTATCATTTTCTTTTCATGTTATGTAAAAGCTTCATGTTGATCATTGACCGTAAATTACACTTTTGCCACAAAACTTGTAAAAAAGGTCACGGAGGAGGATGCAGCGCAGTGGGTTACAGTGCACTTTGGTAGCACCTAGGATTGTTTATGGCCCTGTGTCCCCACTTGTTTGTGCATTACGGAGTCGAATGTGCACGGAGCTTGGTTGTGGATTCGTTACGTTCATTGTCAACATGTGAAACACAATACCGAATGAAAACAGAGTAGAACTTTGTATTATGCAAGTGTTAGTCTGAGTCCCATCCGCAGTAGCTCTGGGAGTCTGTCCCAAAATGAGCTGATTCTCTGGTTCCGGGCATTTAGGCCATTGAGAGCAGGCTCTAAATCTGGACTCGATTCCACACTGAGATGTTTTCCTTCGCAGGGTATGAGATACTGTCACTGTCTAGACAGCCTGTCTAGACACACACAACAGATTGGCTGTATTTAACTTTGGACACAGTAAAGGAGGTAAATTGTAAAATCGTGTGTCACAATCGATGTGTTTGTATCTCTGGTAAAAATGAAAGCTTGACAGAAATATTCCGCTTTGCAGGTCATGATGTCTCACTTTTGTGTATAAAAACAACAGTATTAAAACAAAAGCACCCCAAAAACAGGACTGTCTTGAGCTTTTCTAGCCGTGGCTTCTGTTTCCGGATGAGCTCTCCTGGTAATTAAGTCTTTTGAATTTTGACACAGGCAGGTGTTTAGACTTTGCACTGTTTAATTTCCATTATATTGCAGTGTAAAAAGTGCATGTGCAAAAGGTGCATAAGTCTTGATTTTTTGGAAGCAAAAAAATTGTGTGGAAGTGAGAAAAATCCACTGCAGAATTTCAGACTTCGATTCTTAATCTACAGCTTTTTATTTTAGCCAGGGTAGTTGTATCCATGTCAAGATGTGTTTTGCATATACAAAGAGACAATCTTGCATTAGGTACTGACTTTTCTCAGAGCTGAATATCGCGTTCGATAAGGATATGAGCTGACTGCTACAACTGACGTGCCGTATGCTTTCATTTAGACATTTAAGACCCTGCTTCTGTACTGATAAAGGTGATGCAATGAATTTATCTGAATGTTTTTTCAATATTTTCCACATCAACCAAGAATGTCAGCACAATTTTTGCCAAAGTTAAGAGCGAAAGACAGAAAGACAAAATTGTGGCAATATATTTTATTCAAATGGGAATAAGGTAAAAAAAAAAATTGAAGTTCAATGCATCACTCTTTTTCTTGTGCTCCTACATACATTCAGGGTGTTTTTATTTATTACATTTTATGTACATACTTTGGAAACTTGAAGGAACAGGACAGGGTATTTCTCTTCATCTGCCCTGGAACACAAAACGTGTGTCCTGTAGACGCATAAACACAGTATTGTTTTCTAGTTATTCTGATTTTTCAGTGGTATTTATTACAATAAATCATTACCAAAGTGGCCATTTATACAGTAATATACGACTCCGAATATTTAAAGACTTTACAAGTGTTTAGTGTAGAGGAACGTTGTGTTAGCAGGTCAGCAGTGTTGTAGAGTTTCACACATACACTGATGCGTAATACTCCATCACTCGTCATTAATATAGAAACACACTAAAGGCACTTCTCTCTGTAGTGACGCACGTGACTTTTGTTTTATTGTTAATATTTTTGGTGATTAATTTATTCTAATCGTCCATGGACATTCTTCTCTAGACCTCCTCCACCTTCTTCCTTCTGAATAATGACTCTTCATTGCACTTCTCTGACTTCTAACAAACTCATTCCAAACCTGTGTTGTGTTCGTAGTCTGCAAGATTACAGGCAAAATGTACCAAAACCACTGAACTAATACCGTTAAAAATGTTAATACGTTGTGTCGTTATTGTTTTGTGCTTTTTTATTTCCAAAAAGAGCCACACTATTTACTGCAATGTGTGTAACTTTTTCATGTCATTGTAATATAGAAGATGAACCTTTATTACTGATCCAGGACCAGCCTCGCCACCCGTAATATGTACAGTTATACAACCCATCTGGTCGCAGATCAGTAAAAAGGGGCAGCTTCTTCAAACATATCATTTTTTTTCCAAGGAACGTGTGTGTCTGGAGTCTTTCGAGCTGGTCAGTGTTTGAGTGTAGGTCGGAGCGTCTTTTTGAACTGCTGTCAGTGTCTGGTTGAGCCTGTCCGGCCTGAACTGAATGAGCCTACCAAATAGAACCTGTAAATATTCTTCAATAAACACATTTTGATTGTATTTGAAGAAAGTGTGGGTGCATATTTCACCATTTATCAGAGCACCAATCCACTGACATCCTGCAGAAATGCCGTGGTGTGTGGATTTACATTAACGTTTACGTTTACGTTTACGTTTACATTTATGACAATTATCAGTGCTCAAGTCCACATCTGTTCTTCAAACCTGAAACTTAGGTTTAAACTTAAATCAGTGGAGTGGTTTGTTTGGATTGTGGTAAAGTGTGTTATGTTATTTGAAATTCTTTAAAAGTAAAAATTAGATTTTGAAACACAAACTTATATGTAAACGTATGTTAGATTAATGAATGTGATACAAAACTGGAAGAATGAATAATGTTGAAACTTTGACCAAGGAGAGGGCAATATGTCCAAAGTAAGGACCCTGAAAGAAACCATACTGGGTGATCATAATCGTGCGTCTGGATAATCATACATCATGCATGATATTTTCTCTGGGAAAATAAAAACACAACAAACAAGATTAAAGATTACTGTTGTCAACATATTCTGGATTACAGCAAAGAAGGGGCCTTGGCCCAACCTAAAAAAGTTTAAACATTAACATCAAAAGGTGTAGGTAAAAAGCAAAGGCAGAGAATAAAGAAAACTTGCTACGTCCTCAGTGACCAATCAGCTCACGAAATACATTCTTAGACTTCAAATGAGTTATTATCTTACTATTGTTCATGGATCCAGAATCTCAGATGCTTACTTTGTGTTTAAAAAGCTTTATTTACACATTCTCTTAGGAGTTTAAGATATTTAGCGTGGCATTAAGTCTAGATATCTTAAAAAAAGACATCTTAAAAGTACATTTTGGTTCATTATTTTGCTTCATGTAAACCTTTAAAACTATATTTACTCAATAATAATAATAATGCATTTAATTTATAAGGCGTCTTTCAGGGCACCCAAGGACGCCGTACAATCATTGTTAAAATATGAATACGATGAAATACAATAATAGCATAAAGTAGCATGAAAATACAAAAATTTCAGACAGAACACAAGTATAAAACATAGCATAAAAAAGAAAGATCTTTCCACCGATGGGAGACTCAGTATGAGAATTAGTTGTAATGCCTTTTTTGCAGCACATCTCAAAATCTATAAAAACAGTAAGAGGACGTGAAAAAAGCAGTGATTTCAAATATCACTTGTTTTTGCTTTGTTTGTGACATACATGACTTTAAATTTGAAATGACAGCGTTTAAAGTAACTGTATGACAAAATAACTTATTCACAGTGTTTTCTAAGACAAGTAATATCAGGCCAAAAGTTGTATCACCTTGAGAATGAAACACATCCGAGAAAAGAAAACACACTTCGGTGAGATGTGATTGTGTGGTTACTATAAAACAGTGTTTGGAGACAAAACAGACTGGTTTTATGGACAAAAAAAAAAAGTTACAAAAATAAAATCGCACCATGGATTCCAACCATTCAGAATCATTCAGAATCAAAAAGGTTTATTGATCCCCAAGGAAACTGCTTATGTTATGGCTGCAAAGACACACCGATACAAGAACGATATAAAAAATAAAGTCTAAATTTTCCTACGCGTTTGTTTCTCCGCGTTTTGTCCCTGTCTGGCTGCCTTAGTGACATCACCACAGGGGCAGCTGGATGGCCTAGTGTTTAGGGGTTGGCCCTGCAAACGGAGGGTTGGGGTTCGAATCCCGGATGCTAGTGTCACCGCCAAGGTTCCCTTGAGTAAGGTACCGTCCCTAGGCGCCTCGTTGGTGGCAGCCCCTTGCTTCACTTGGTGAATGGGTTTAATGCAGAAAAAGAATTCCTCTGTATTGTACTTGTATGACTGTGCATGTGACGAATAAAGACTTTCGCCGACACTTTTTGAAGGCAACTCGACCGTCCTCTGCACAGCTATAAAAAGAACAATAAAAATAAAACTTGACACAATCACACTAATAACAGATTTTTACCTCTACACAGACATGGTAGACAGACTGAGACTTATGAGACTACATTTACATGTGTAGTTTTGGGAAGTTCCCCCCATGACTATGGTTGCTGGTTGGATTTGTCAGGGTTTACCCCAGTGGAGATGACTAGACACCATGCACTTATAACACACTGTTAACTGAGATGCACTGTTCTAATTAAAAAAACAAACAAAAAAAACAGTTGCGTTTGAAAGGTTTACAACACTCAACTGCTATTCCCAATTCCAGTCAAATTCCTTCAGCCACTTTATTCACCTTCATTTATTCGTAGTGTCACATGTGCAATTTTTTTTTTAAGGAAGTTAACAATGTTTTGTTGAAACTGCCTTTGCTGTCGTATTTATTTACACGTCTGGGGTCCCAGAGACACTGATGCAGCATAAAAATAATTAAAACCACAATTTTTCCCTTTCATTTTTTTCTTTCCTCAACATCCAGCTGACAGCTACTGACTTAAAGGAGAATGCCACACATTTTTCAAAATTTCTCAATATTTAGTAATTAGCCAAAAAACTAAGTCATTCTCAATGAATTGTGAAATGCACAATTGTAGAGACGCTTACAGAGACAGAACTTCACAGCAGACGTAGGAGCCAGATGTCTGAAGTGTTTAATGTCTCTAAAGGGTTCATCACAGATGATGCATGATACAGATGTTCATGCAGGGCACTACAGGGACGCAGGATGGTGGGAAGCTGCGAGTGGTAAAAAATGTTCGCAGCCTACATGGGATGTAACCCATGATGTTATGTAAATGGATTAGCCTTTTTTCATTTTAATTTGATTTTTGAAACCTTTACATCGAACAATACACCATAATGTGCTAGAATGAGACGAGAGATAAGAATATATTCACATAACTGACACAAGAAACCGCTGATCCTCATTCTGCTCTTCCTTTTGATGTGTTGTTTTCAACAAAAGTAATGCAAATGAGCGGAGTGGCGTCCAGTTAGTGACGGAATGCGCTACCATCAAAGTAAAATAAAAATACAAACTTCCTCACATTTATTTTTAGCGGTTTCAGTTTGTGAGATCTAGGAGCGCTGGAGCACCTTGAGCACTCTCCACATCCCTGCAGCCCGAGAATCTTTATCACTAGGACCGAACACAAACACTCAGAGGAGAATTGTGAATTTAATGGTCCTTTTGAAATGGCTACATTTATGTTGTAGACACAGCCTCAGTACATTTCTGTACTATTAATTATTTTGTATCACATCGCTCTCAGATGTTGCTCACATCTCAACTGGAAATCCCTAATTTCACTGCTTTTTACCACTAAGTCATGTGCACGTTTCATTAAGCTGATTGTTATTCATTCTCTGAGCTGCATCCTAAGCAGGGTATCAGTGAGGAGCTGGAACCTATCCCGACGCTCAGAGGATGAAAGGTGGAGAAATACCCAGGACAGGTCTCCAGTCTATCACAATCAAAAACACACACAAATACATTCACACCTCAGGGCAAGTTAAAATCTCCAATTCACCTGACGCACACGTCTTTGAACTGTGAGAGGAAACCACAGCTCTGAGAGACCTGGCTGGGAATCAAACCCAGGGTCTTCCAGCTGTGGGGCAAGAGCGCCACCATTCCACTGAATATGAATAATTAAACACTTTTTGGTTTGTATGGGCTGCACATGACCCAATGTACATTTCAGATCCCGTGTATAATTAATCAGAACATGAGCATGATTTTCAATAGAGGAATTCTGAATTATGTCAGAAGAGTCAGATACTGAGCATGTTTTTGATCTTTTAGCCTCGTCTGTAAAGCTGAACATGAGTTGTACTGATTTTATGTGTATTTACATTACGTTACAATAGTTTGGCAGATGCTTTTATCCAGAGTGACGAACAATAAGAGGACACAGTCAGGTTTCAAACCAATCACCACCTTCGATCATACCGAACCCTTCAAGAACCAAGTCATCTCCCAGGAACATGCCCACACAGTAGGTTTATAGCTGAGCTGTGAGAGATGAGGCCTTTCTTAAAGATAAGCTGTAGCAAAGGGTATGGAAAGGGCATGCTGGGATGACTAAAACACAAATTTAGATAACATGCATCACACCACCTTGCTAACACTAGCAGTGCGTCTGTGCCATCACCTCTTGCAAAATAGTCAATAAATCATATTCCACAGTATTTCAGGGTCACACTAAACACTGAAGATAAGATAGTTTAATTCAGACATAAACACAGTTAGATTATGTAAAATACAGTGAACACTTTACATCATCTGACAAACCACCTCAGGGTGGGATGTGTGCGACATATTTACATACAATATAAGGCCCAAAGGATGCGGACACCCCTCCTAGAATTTCAGCCACATCCATTGCTAACATACATATAAAATCATGAACAGCTCTGGATTTTCTATAGACAAAAACATTAGAAAGTTTTTTTAGAGCTAAGGGACTTGAAATGTGGAACTGTCATAGGATGTCATGTCATTCCTGCCCTGCTGTATCTGCCCTGGTCAACAGTTAGTGGTATTATTGTGCAATCAGAGCATCTAGAAGCAACTGACTGAAAAATGCAAAGTCTCAGAGCACAGCCACTGAGTGCTGCAGTGTGTGTCATTTAAATTCTTCTTGTTGCATCACTCACCAAACTGCCTCTAGAAACAGCATAAATACCAGAAGTGAGAGTTGGGACCTACCTACAGAACCAACTGTAAAGTTTGTTGAAGGAGTAAAATTTGGTCGAGGAGGGATAATGGTCTGGGGCTGCTTTTGGTTCGGACTAGGCTCCTCATTGTTATTGAAGGGTGTTCATTTTAATGCACAGCACACAAAAACATTTTATACAATTATGTGCTTTGAAGACTGGGGAAGGCCCTTTCCTGTCCCTGAAAGACTATGACCCATTAAGAGAGAGTGTGGAGCCCTGATCTCCACCCAACTGAACATGTTAAGACAATTGTGAGCCAGAATTTTCCACCCAACGTCAGTGCCTGACCTCATGTATTGACTGAGTGGGCACAAATTCCCACAGACTCAATCCAAGAGCTTTTGGAAAGTCTTTTTAGAAGAGTGGAGGCTGTTACACACACAAAGAGGGGGACAACTCTACACTGATGCTCTGGCGTTATGAATGGGATGTGGAACCAGCTCATTTAACTGTGATGGACCACTGGACTGGGTTATCATATGTAGTGGGGGGGACTGAAGAATCAGGGCCCGAGCCGCAAAGTCAAACACAAGCAGGCTGGAGAGAGTGGAAAAGTCATTCTGTAGTATTGGTTGACAAGTTCAGTGTCTAACTTTAAATAAAAGTTAAAAATAAATACATTAAACACAGAGAAGAGAGACAAATTTTATATCTTAAATATTAAACCTCACTATTTCAGGTAAGATAAAACGTCGGCGGGAACATGAACTGAAAAAAGACCAGCTTCTCATTACCATTAGGGGATCCAGAACCTCTATCACTGGAAGGCAAAATGACCTCGCCAGCATTAAAGTGACTAGGTGATGGACTAAGTTTACATCTCCTCATACATTTAAGTGTAGAGCGACCATTTGTCATATGTGAACACACCACAGCACAGTGTGAACAGCACAAAATTCTTTCTCTGCATTTAACCCATTCAACACATTTAACCCATTTAACCCATTCAACACATTTAACCCATTTAACCCATTCAACACATTTAACCCATTCAACACATTTAACCCATTTAACCCATTCAACACATTTAACCCATTTAACCC
>JBBPCX010070112.1:0-10862 GCA_037974365.1 Hydrocynus forskahlii | reverse complement strand
TATATATAACATCTGCAAACGTTTGGGAATATAGTGGGGGCTGTATATATAAAGGGCAGCAAGCATTTTTGAGCATTATATATATATATATATATATACATACATATATACATATAGATTAATTGCAATCCTCACCTCCCTTTTTTACCCTCATTGTTAATCTGTCAGAGTGCACTGCTGTCCTATTGTTTTCTATGTTGCACCTATGATCCAGGAGGATGATATTTCGATTCACTGTGTACTATATGTATATGGCTGGGAGGACAATAAAGCTCTACTTGACTTGACTTGAGAATTTAGGAGTCTTGTCTAAGGAGTCAATTTGGTGTAGCACGATGTACTGAGGACAGTTTACATTACATTTACATTAGTTTGTTTTTGTTCTCTCACATTTCCATTCTAAGACCAGTTTCGCTTCTTTTCGGACTTTTTAAACCCATCTTTACCAAGAGTGGCAATAATGATGGAGCCGAATGTAATGAAGCTTACTTTTTCTTGATGGGGCTGGTCCTGCAGTTTTCTTGAATCAAACTGGTGAATGAAGGACATGTGCTCCACAAGTTCCTTAGGCTGGCCAAGCGGGCTCAGAGTCGGAACTGCAAAGATCCAAAAGCCATGTGCAGTTAGACAGGTAAGCAGAACTCCAGGAGAAGGCTTGGTGACCACCACTTTACAGTTTAGCAGCTACATATGAGCACTGCAGGCTAAAATCTTATTCTTTCTATGTCTTACACTCATCCACATATGAACCATTAAATATAAGTATGACCTGTGATGTTTCCAACAGGATGTTCATCTTCCGCTCCTTATGTTGTTATAGTACCATGAATTAAACAAATGAAGTAAATAAAAAACATTATTCCCAGGGCATCCGTGTTGTTTCGGCCTGACGTAACATTTATGACCTTTGAAAACTTAAGTAGGAACTTCCAAGGAGGACTTGAAGGCATCATAACTACTTGATTACTGCTATATCTCTGAACAATAAACCATAAACACACACACACACACAACTTACTGATTCCTGCTGCTGGGGGCCTTTCCAATTTAACCCTGGTCACTGGCGTGTGTGGGATGTCTTGGTAGTGAATTCTTTGAGTGCTCTCTTTGCTGTATACTGGCTTTCTAGCTGTACCTTTGTCCAGGCTACTCGACCACCACCGCAACTAATGGGAATCATCATGACATATGATAAAAGCAGATATATCAATATCAATTACTATTTTTAAAAAATGTTTATCAAGTTGCAAACATGCAGAGCCACCTGCTCATCCACCGTGTTCTCAGTCTCCATAAAAGCAAAGGGCTCATTAAGGAATCTGACATTAGTCCTAATGAACCTGGCGTTGTAAGGCTGAGGGATGTTGTGTGTCTTCAACAGCTCTGTTTCTTCTGCAGCTCTGGCTGAGTATTTATGGTCCTTGTACATTTGGTCCGGTTTTAATCGATCCGGGAGGTTTTCATCAAATATCCTATAGGTGTTTGAACTGCACAGGAGAAAGCAGACAAGAGACAGACAGGCCTATGTGTTACCTGTTGTGTGTTTAACATGGACCAAACCAAAGGCCACAGATTTAAGTGTGGCATTGCTGAGCCTAATCTATTTATTTGTTGAACTTACCCCATCGGGACAAAATATCACTCCCTTTCAGTAGTATGTAAATGTTTTAGTGTACTAACCCCAAGCAAACTTACACTATTACGATCAGTGCACAGAATATACTTTGCATTATTAGGGAATAGTGTGTAACTGGGAAACACCCTATTTCTAGCCACTATTTACACCACCACCTCTGGCTAATGAACTTCTTCAGTCCCTGAATGATTAGTGTTTTAAGAAATGGGGGGGGGCAACCATATTCGATGCCGGTTGAAGCAAAATATGGCAGGAAAGTAGATTTTCAGGATGAGGGTTGGTGACCACTGCATTACAGAGTCTTGTAGAAAGAAGTGGAGTAAAATTCAGGATGTTTACTGAGAACTGTAAATATGAAAATTCAAAAGATTAAAAAAAATGGAAATACTTAGCGAAGTACACATTAAAGTCCAACACTGGCTTGCACTCAAAGACCACAATACAAAATTATATATATATATATATATATAAGTTATTTGCATAGAGGCTAATTGGGCATGTGTTCAATTGAGACAACACTGCCCTGCAAATAATCGGTGCTCTAGAGTACATGGTGTAATGTTCAATTATTGTGTATAATGCCCAAACAAGAGTGTGTGTGCATGCACACACTCTTATTAAAGCTGTTACAGCTACAGCTTCAGTTTGGGCCTGAAATATCAAAGCTCATTTCTGCTGGCACCCCCACTGAATTCTAATAGGAGATTAGCTTTTTTTCCATAAAATATTTTTTTCGCCATTCCAGATTAACCATGGACACCTGAAGAGTGCAAAAGACATTCAATGTTTTTTTTTCTAAAGCTTGTGACAAACATATTATCAAGTATTTCAGTTTGCATGTCCTCCAGTAAAGAGTCCTGCTGCTGTTTATGATGTAATGGAGAATCGGTGTGTAAGAATATGTTACATACCGGAAAGACTCAGGTACCCTCTTCTTCCGAGGCAGACATATCTCCGCACGCTGATACATCTCTCCTTTGAGAAGATACTTGCTTCTTTGTTCTGTTTTTAAGTGAGAGCTATGATTTGAAGTTTGCCATGCAGCTAAATCATTGCTGATTTGACATTTTGAAATTTAACAGCCCAAAAATGACGTGTTCCTATAGACTGCTGGCGGAAGAAATAGGCTTAAGACATGAAAATACTGAGAAAATGTTCGAGAAGACAACTCATTGGTTCTATTTTTATTCTGAAGTAAGCTGCATTGTTTGGAGGTTGCCAAGCAACCAGAACAGCGCAAGCCGTAATTTGACCCTGGTTGGTCTACGGGTAACATGCTGGCAAAAACTGACCTGAAACAATTATGCACCTTTCTGAGAACAGCAAGAAAATAAATTTGATTTCCTTCGGTGAGGCATGTAAGGTAGCAACTGCAGACGGGGACAAAAAGAATAACCTAACCAACAGTGAGTTAGCGTCATTAAAGCTACGTCAGCATGGATGAATTACATCTGCATATAAAAAAAAGGATAATATCGCATTCGAAAGAGTTTTTATTAAGAGCCCCACATCCTTTGCTTTGTTACATTTTTTGAATGTCCTCTTAGGAGATTTATGTGAACACCGTTTTTGCATGACCATTATCCAAACTCGTTTTATCTCTTACAAGTTTCCTCTCCTGTGCCTTTAAGACTGAGCTCTGTTCCGCATTGGGCTACATTCAAAAAAGCACTCTGGACTGAGACACTCCTTATAACCGTGGTGTGAATGGGTGGGGCTTTATGCAGCTTACTGTCCATCAATGACAATCTTTTACTTCTAAAAAGAGGGGTAGATTTGTTTTTCCATGATATTGGGCCTTGAGTGTACACCAATCAGCCATAAAATGAAAACCAACTGCCTAATATTATGTAGGTCCCCACCGTCACGGCACATAATGTAAAACGTGATTCATTTTTCAGTTGCTTCATAGTCCAGCTCTGATACTGGAAGTCATTGGACTGGCGTTAGCATGGGCATTCTGACCGGTCTGCAGCTACGTAGCCTCATACAAACTATAACGTTATTACAGACGTTACAGTGTAATGTGGCTTGACAGTTGTGTGTAGTTTAGTACTACACTGGAACCAGTCTCAGCTGAATGTGTCTTTCTCCTCTTCCTACTTGTACACCACCTCCTATACACACTCTTCCTCTTCTGCCTCTCAGACTTTTCCCATCCATTGTTTGTATCAACTTTACCTCACTCATGCCACCTGTGCAAACTGGTTTATAGTAGTTCACATTCACAGAAACAAGTGTGAACAAGAACATCTGTGCTGTAATTGTGTTTAACGTCTGCCAGCTGTTGATCCTGTTATGCATTAATAGTGCGTTACAGAAGAAAATGTGTTTTAGTGAGTAAGAATGTGTCAAGAGTTTTGCATAACTGTGTAAATCGTTTATGGTTTTGCCAAAAGAGTGATCAATACAATAAATGGGTTCAGGCCACAGAGCATTTGGTTCAGAGAATGGTCTTTAGTGCTTTAGCAACACACCTATTGTGTGCTTGTCAGTGATCAGGATTTATTAGTGATAGTATTTAGGAGTGAGATAGAAAGAAAACAACTTCGCTTGGCACCTGCAGTTGTCCTGGGAATGCAGGAGTGTTATTGGAAATTTGAAAACAAACCAATTTCCTGTGTTCTTTCACAGCTTCCTGCCTGTTCAATTTTGATTTGTGCTCCTGTTTTTTTTCCAAGTTGACACGTAACGTGATTAGGGCTCATTAGGGGGCATCTGAGTGGAAACAACACAGGGAAGGCATCGCTCTGCTATAAAAAGACGCCATTGCTTATTCGTGTGCAGTTTCACCTAATCAGCAAGTTAAGTGGCAGCGAGGTACCACATGGTGGGACAAAATGGATTAGATAAGGGCAAAGTGCGCTGGCTGTGTTTTGTTTCTTGGGATAAGACGTAGCAGGACAACTGTAAACACAGTGAAAACAGACCCGGTTGAGGGCTGGGGTCCTGCAGAAGACCCTTATCCCATCACCTGATCCAGCTGATCCACAGTAAGCCTCTGACTCTTCACCCTAACCTCTATCTGCTGCATCTGTGGCCTTGTCTTGTGATCAGTTTCCACAGTCATAATGTTAATGGAATAATTAAATTTGCACAATTTTCCACTTACCCTAGATATGGTCAAAACATGTGTGGAGCCTAATCTTGCTTATTTGGTATAGAACTGAAGCTATGAGGCCGACAAGTACTAGAAGTTAAAAGTAACCCAAAGTATTTTCATAAAATATCTTCATAACTTTTCTCAACCTTTTCAAACTGCACTTCTTCGAGGTGGTGCAGACTGGATGTGGTTTCAGACTCGGGATGACTTACTGAGAGCTATAAATTCACCACTACGGACATCCATTTCAGACAACACTAGTGAGGAGTATCTTGAATCAGATTCCTCTATGTTACTTGTTAATGTTTTTTTCACAGTTCACAGTAAGTCATACTGTGTCTTAAACCGCATCAACCAATCTGCACCTTAATGAAGAGCTGGATGCCGTTTGAGCAGATTGTAAAAAGCTTTGGGGATGGATTTACATACAAGATATGGGTGACTTCTGACTTCTAGTGTCCAGTAGATGTGGATCCAGTTGATCCATCTGTAGACTGAGTTCTAAAGTAAAGAAATAAAAACTGGACTCCCAATGTGTCTTAGCTGATGTACTACATCTGGGGTGACAGGAAAATTATGTACATTTCATTTTTTATCAAACCATTTCTTTAGTTTCCCAGTTTTTAGAAAAGAGCAGAACACCTGTTGACTCAAAACATCCCCCATACTTTAGTATCTGCCTACTGGCTTCTATTATAAGTGTATTTTGAGTAAAGTACTGCAGTTGTCCTCAGCAATCAACAATATGATACAAATGCGACAAACAGAAATTAGATGGAATATTCTTCTTATGAAAATTCCATATTTCATTATTTCATAGTTTTATAGGCAATTCCATATTTATCACAACTTTTATACATTGGCAGACTGCATTAATTACTTAAAAAAGGTTGTAATTTAAAAAATCATCAGTGCCATACAGGAGAAACATAAGAGGAATGTCAAGTGCACTGAGCTGCTAAAACAGAGATGACGGTGCGATCGGAAAACAGATAAAAGGCCCAAACACAAAGAGCAAAGTACATTCCAGTGGGGGTCCTGGGCTTTGGTGTTTTATATCACATCCGGTCTCTGGTACAGGCCACTGGCTTTGACAGCTTCTTTTTTTTCACTGATCCAGGAACAGATCAGTGTTTTCTCTGGCTGTGGTTAAGAATGGGATTTTGACAGAATGTGCAGGTCCTGGATCAGTAGAGAAAAGGACAGCTTTTGGCCAACGCCTTTCTATAGCCCCACCGTAAGCCTCTGATCTAATCTCGCCACTGTCAGCTAAGAGGATTGCGGCTGCCCTGCCAGCGGGCATGCAGATTTACTGCAGCTGAGCATGCTGGGGGGAAAAGGAGGCCCAGAGGAGATTGTCTGTGTCTGTTGCCACGGTTACAGTGTGCATGCAGGGTGACCCCATGGGTGCCGCTCGGGAAAGGCCATGTGGAGGTAAACAGTGTGTGTGGGAGACAGAGCTCTGTGAGAAGGTACGACTCTCACAGAGTCAATATGAACGGTCCAGCAACATAAAACAAGTGCCAACCTCAAGACAGCCAGCATGGATATAGCCACCATGGCAACTGAGTAAGGAGGGCCTGTGATTGGTGGAATTTCCATAAAAGTGAGCATCTCCCTGAGAGAGGCTATCTGAACAATATCTGAATTATAAAACAAGTTAATTAGTATATATTTAGAAATAATAATAGTTCATAATGAGTGAATAATGTTTGTTTACAATAAGTGAGTAACAACAACAATAACAATAATGATAATGTTCTAAAATATGGGAAGTGCAAAATACTAGTCAGAATTGCTATCATAGCCAGTACTACTACTATTTCCTATTAATTATGTAATCATTATGTAATAATATGATTCTGACCATATAATTACAAAACATAATAATGGTAATACTGAAATCATTTAAAAAATGAGTGAAAATAAAAGTGCTATCTAGTCAAAATGTGTATGTAAAAATTACATTTTACTATATGTATTATCATTATTTAAATGGTTGTGATTAGTATTGTGGATGACGATAATGCAAGTAATGCTACTAATAAACATCATTTAGTCTGATTATTTTTAAATATAATAAGGACAACTGTAATATTATTTAAATAAGTGAAAGATAATAGAAAGTGTGTATGTAAATGTCGAAAATTAGTGTTGTTATCACTGGCTGTCAGAGGAAATGTCCAGCATTTAGCCATTTTGAGTGGAGACGCACATCCTCTGAGGAGCATCAGCATTAGTCACATGCTTTACTGGAAAACAATCCTCTGTAGTCTGTAATCGGATCATACAGAAAGGAAAGGGCACGAGCCACATCCATATCTCTGAGCAGATACTTCTTCTCCTTTTCTTCAAAGCATCAGCGTGAGACTTATGAGCTCTTGGAAAAACAATGAATTGTACAAATGGCGTCTGTGGATTAGTCCAGCTGTCAAAATGATAGAGTGTAAAATAAAAGCAGAACTGTTCAGGATGTTAAATTCGATATAATGATTTATTTCAGGGGGGGAACTGAGTGCTTGCTACATTATAAACAAATGACTGGCAAGACATGTTGGCTTTAGTTTGGAGAAGAAAAATAAAGTAACATTTAACACCACAGATTCTACAAAGTCAGTTAAAAAAAAAACGTTTTTTTTTGTTATTTACCTTGTTTGTAAATAACTACAAGGAGTGTTAAACAAATTGCTAGTGAATGTGAGGCACTGAGTCAGCAGGTATGGTGAATTTTTCACGGCTGTTGACTGAAAGAGTAAGGAGCTCAGTATCGAGTGCCGAATCCACGAATCTCCAGCTTAGAAATGTCCCTCTCGTTCGTGAACTCAGCACGGTCAATACGAGAGCTGGGGCTGCCCACATGTCTCAGCCAGTGTTTCCTACAGGGAGAGAGAAAGACAGAGAGAGAGACAGACAGAGAGAGAGAGAGAGAATCACACCGAAGGCAATAAAAAGGTCCTCATTTTAATAGGTAACCTTACATCTTCATTCATTGGTTTTCATTTACCTGAGAATGGTCCATCATCTAAATCATATCCAGTCAGTGGTGGTCCTAAACTGGATCATAAACTCTAATCCCTTACCTCCACCCACCCTCACACATCCCTGAGCTGAACCTCTTCCTCTCCTTGCACAATTTGTATGGACACTGAACTGTTCGGCCTTAAGCATCTTACACCACTGTAATTACTCTGTTTTTATTATATACTGTATATACTCTGTCCTGGTGCTGCTGTTATTTGCACAGTTATTGTTTATTGCGATCTCCATTCTGCATTTTTACACACCTGATGACTCCTATTTTAGAATACTGTATCTGTTATAATACTGTATTCATACAAACATCGACTGTAATAAATGTTCTCTTGTCCTGTTGTTTTTCTTGCACTCCCTCTCCTGGTCTCTTCGCTCTCTGTGTGTTTTGTCCCATCTGCACTTACATAGTCTTGTCGTGTTTCTGTTTTTGTTCTTGTGTTGCTCCAGGGTCCTGCAGGCACATGGTTTCATTTCACTGTGTACTGTGCATATGGCCAAGATGACAATAAACCTACTTGACTTGACTCCTATGGTAGCCCCTTTCCACAGAAGGATGGGGTCAATGGGTCAAATTGTGGCGCAACAAATAGGCTACAAATAGCCAATTAGTGTAGATATAATTTTGGTGTGCCTACAATGACTTGCAAAACTTTAGGCAGCCCACAAATGACATGGTTTTTCCCCAAACTTTAACCTGCTGGGGGTAATGGATGAAATATAAATGAGAATTTGTGAAAAGTGGACTGTGCAAAAGTTGTGTCTTATTTCCAATATGTTCAACTTGGAAAATAAATAGAACTTGCGCAGAATCTGCATTTTTAAGTTTGTTTTTTGAAGAAAAAACAAAAACAAAACATGTCATTGGACTAGGGTTGTTTAAACTGTAAGAGGCCGGTAATAGTGTGATGCATTATAACATATGAGCTCTATGATGCTCTCTACCCATACAGGGAAAGTTATTTCAGTATTATAAGTTGAACAAAGGCCGTCGCCCTCCTTGGCCATCAATGCAGCCACACAAGGCACGCCTAACAACATCAGCAGAGTCAGTAAACGCATCACAGGAGTCTAAGAAATCAGATTACACATGAACGCATTTCTCTCCCTCTCCTTCAGAGTGGGCTTGGACAGGCAGTATTGCTCGTGTAGTTATTCCTCTGAGGACCTCTAAATGCATTATCCTGCATGGTGGGCCATAGAAACAGGCTCCTATTGGCTGTGTGCGTGTGTGTGTGTGGTTAGGCCCTGTGCATGGCTGCCTCTGACACACTCAGCCGACAGCAGTATGATGCTAATGCTGCTCAACTAATAAGAAGCTAAAGAGGCACAAAATAAATAAAGAAATCAAATATTGACTCTGACATTGAAAAAAGTCATGAGAAAAGGCCGAGAAAGGTGGTGTCGCATCAAAAACAATGGATATAATGTAAGAATTTACAACAGAAAATCCACTGCACTTTCTTGCATTATTTCTTTTCTTACATCTATTTTTATATTTCCTGATTTAGTAATACTTTTATTCTATTCTTGTAAAAGCACACTGAATTTGAGTGGGCTATATAAACACATGACTAACATGTATAATAATCAATTTACAGAATCATTTCTCAAATCAGTTATCAAATCTTAAGGTATAACTTGTCAAATCACGTAAATACCCAAATACATAGTAACAAAAAGTTTTTCCCAAATGTCTTCTTCAAACAAAAATGACAGAAAAATTATGCTTTTGGTGTCTAGCTAATCACACAGCAGTCATATCAGTAAATCAGTGGATCACAGAGCAGCAGGTCGCTCATATCTCTTTGGAAGTGGTCAGAAGAGAATGTGTTTAGGCGCTGTGGGTGGGTCTATCTGAAATGCTCACAATTACAGACTGAACTCTAAGTGATTGATTGATTCACATCACTCAATGGGCAGTGACCACTCTGAGGAGGAAACCCAGCCCTGGGAGAAGAAAATCTGAGGAGTCTGTCTTTTAGCCAGGGATGGTTTGTTATTTCATTTTGTGTGTGAGAGGAAGGGCAGACGGAAGTGAGCAAGCAAGCAGTGAAAACAGAACTGGAAGTATGGCTGAACTCAGGGTTGGGGGCCAGTATGATGACATGATGCTGTCATTATCGTGATGATTTAGTCACAATACACTTGTTATAACATCACTATGTAACAAATACACTATAGAACAGCCCATTCATACTGTAGTATATATACGTATATGTATATGTATAATCGCGATCAACCGCATTATTTTTTGCGATTAATCACACTGTTATACGCAAAATTCAATAATGAATTCAAAAGTACAGTATTGCACACTTTTATTTTTAAAGCACTGCTATATGAGCAGAAGTGCAATAACATTTGGTTTGCAAACACTTGAAACAAATAAGGAGCTTTTTAACAGCAGTGTTCCCTTTAACACAGTCACACAGTCGCAGTTAAATTATTTCTTTATTTAAATATTAAAGTAATCAAATCAAATATAAAATCAAAGCTACTTGCCAGGGCATTCACATTTTATATCGCCTTTTTAGAAAAACAAGGTACCCTCAGAGTCCAGAGCATGGGGGAACAGAAGCATTATAACCATCATAATCCCTCTCCTGAAAAACAGCCGAGACGTAGAGCGCATTATTTGCCTATTTCTCATCATTATCAGTTTTATAAACTGATTGTATCAACTGAATAAGCTTCATGGTAGCATTTTTCGACAAGACAGCATGAATCGGTACACTGCTTATAAGTAAATATTTTAAATATTCTCTGATTATGCGTATTATTTGTCTATTTCTCATCATTAACAGTGTTACACTATATGAACTGTATAAACTTAAAAGGGAGCAATTTTTCGACATGGCAGCATGAATAATCAGAACTGGTGCCCGGGTCCAGAGCCACAATCAAAACAGTATATCAGCCACCTTCCCAGCAACAGCAAGTTAACATTTAAACTGTTTTCTTTTTTTTCTGAACAGGTACCAGCAGAAACATTTTTCTTTTATCAGGGAGCAGCAGAAATAATGTATTATTTTATTAGTTATTATTACATACATATAAGACTGAATATGAATAAGACTGATCATAATATAT